>WEIS01099350.1:0-12571 GCA_013389965.1 Todus mexicanus
TACCCATGCTGACAAATACTAGTCAATGCTTGCATCCTTTCAAGGAGCATGAAGATTCTAGTTAAATGTAAACAAACATCCAATGGATATTTAAGTGAGCTGTACCATTCTCTAATACAGAGCTTCTATGCATCAGTTACTGTTTTGTGGCCCCTGATGTGAATCCAGCTAAAGTAAGTTGCATTTTTCCTCCTCTTTGCTAGCAACGTTTGTATTTACCGAGTTTCAGACACTTAGGACCTGTGTCAACCTACTGAATGCTCTGAGGAGTCGGTTGGTATTCAAGGTGCACAGTCAAATGCAGGGAGCTTCACATATGACAGTTGCTGTAGTTGGTTTGCAGGATCTCTGAAAAAGAAAAAAAATCATTTTTATTTCTGTGTATCCAGTTTTAACCTGGAAGACTTGACAGGAGAAGCAGTTTGTGTCATTTAGTCGGGAGCTGTCAAGAGAAAAGCAGCAGGAGTTGTTACAATGCTATATTTGGAGGATCTCTTTCCAGAACAGAATGACATTTTTATTCATAATACCTGGTGTTGGAGATTGGGACAAATACACAGAAATCCCCATGAGCAGGCTGTGGCGGTGGGGTGAAGATGCAGAAATGCAGAGGAAGTTACCTTACCTGTTTCTTAGCTTTTGACAGTTTGACCTGATATCCTCAAAGTCAAATGCCACCTCAAAGCCAAGGAACAAATGAAAGTAATGATTTAATTGTCTGGCTCACAATAATAAGTAGAGATTTGTGTTCTTGCCTTGAGGGCTTTGGTAAGAGTAGTGAAAAGGGGAACCTGTTCATAATAGAACTGGTGCTTGCAACCTCTGACAAGGTAGTTACTACTCCAGAGCGTGAAGAGACATCCTTCTGTTTTCATTGCTCTCTGGCCCCCTGATAATCCCATCCAGGAAATACTCAGTGGAAATATTTGGCATCAATTAAAAAAAGAAATGTTTCCATGACACAATGACATTTTAATCTGTTCAGGTTCATGTACTTAGAATTTAAAATTATTATTCAGGGAGGCAGATTTCTCTTAAAAGAAAAAATCACCAAGATGTTGGGATACTCTTTGTGTCATAAACCTTGAGCCTAAGGGAAAAATAGCGACACAAATAATGCCTTTATGGGTGTGAAGTTTTGCTACACTTTATGTGCCAAACAAACCACCGCAAACTGAGTGCAGTTCTAGGGTGTAACTTATATCTTAACATGGTCTGAGGGTTTTATTCACACTTCTGGTTTTTCCCAGAAGTCGTTGGGTTTAAGTCATAAGGCTGTTTTCAAAGTTGCAGCTCCCAAAAGTACAGGACCTGGAAGGTTAACTGAAGTGGTCAGGCTGGTTTAAGAAACTGATTTCACTGATTTTTATTTTTTTCCAATTGTGAAGAAAGTTTAAGCTGAGATTTTTTAAGTCTTCTGAAGTCTACTTTCTAAAAAGTTGTAAAAGGATAGATTTTTTTTCATGCTGTGTAGACAAGCTGGCAAAAAATCAAGCTCGGTACCCTCCTACTTGATCGAGTTAACAGATATTGCTACTAAGATCTGTGATCTTCATTCCTGTCCTGAAAAGTACATCCATAAATATCTTCCTTGGGAAAGTGCCCAGCACTAGTGAGTTGATGCTGTCTGGTAGATACTTGTGGAGCACCTGCAGCTTGTGCTGCAGCCCAAGATCTGTCGGTGCTCACCACTTCAGCTGAACAGGTTGGAAAGCATTTTTATTGCCGTTTAAGTTTGCTTTCAAACACTGAGCTCTAATGAGATGTCTGAGTACTGCAATTAGGCCTGTCATGTGCCTTTTTTTTAAGTACTTGGACATCTTTTCAGTTGCTTAAGAAAGATGATCTGAAACTCCAGCTCTTTGATCTACTTCAGTGGAGTTTGTGAGCTTCAGTTCTGTGTTTTCATTTGTTGGGTTGGATTTTGACCAGTTGAGTCAATCTCAGCCAGCCAGCACCTTCTGGAGAGTTGCTCAAATTAAGCTCACTGAAAATCCTTCTTGACATTGAGTTGTTCTATACACTGTGATAAATTGAATTTAAATCTTGAAATCTTGCTGGGAGCTAGTGAGAGAAACCCGAAGAGCTACATTTGTGAGGGAACATCCCAGGGCTTGTCCCATTTTGTTATTCCCTTACCAGCTGAGACACTGGTTTTGCCTGTTTGTGTTTGAGATTCTGGCAGGGTCTACTGGACAATATTTAGCTTTGTAAAGCTGAATGTTGGCTTTTGAATGGAGTATTTATCATCTTTCCTTTTCGATCCTCATTCCTTTTAGTGGCTGTTTCTACAGACCTGTTGCCTTGCCTGGTTCTGTATTCTTGATCTCTGTGTACCTTATTCAATCCACAAACTTATTCATACTCCCAGTTCTTTTCACTGTGCTGCCTTCTTATCCTGAAAGTCTCGTTAATGAAGCAGAAGCGTTTGCAAATTGGTAGGAACGTTGTAAAAATAAAAACGGGTAAGGCGAATTATTTCTAATTCCTTGTGTAACTGATCCTACTTTGAAGGTCATTATGATTGTGTGGAAAACTTTAAAGGATACTTCAGTCTAGTATTTTTAAAAAATCTGTTTAAACTGGCTATTAAATACACTGTATTTACTGTAAGATTAGGTAGTTTTTAGTTTCTTTCTGTCTCTAACTGTTCAAATTCTGCCGTAGGTTACTTACCAAACAGCATTCATGCAGTGGAAGCAATGCTGGCTGCTGCGAGTATTGGTGCTATCTGGAGTTCCACATCTCCAGACTTCGGCATTAACGTGAGTAGCATTATTCTTGCCTGTTGCAGAAGAGCTGTCCTTGTTTCAGACAAACATGAAGATAGATTCAAACGGCTGATTCTGTTCACTTTAGTCTTACTGCCACCTCCTGGCACAGCCAGGTACACCAGATTTTATTCTAGCTGCCACAAACTGAAGGAAAATACCATGGTTTCAGTTGTCAATGGTGACTTTCATCATAGTTGAGTATCTTTAGCCAGCTTGGAGATATTTTCAGGTGGAATCTGCAGTCTTGGTGAGCTTTTATTACATTACATGTGCACATGGGCAATAGTGCAGCAAAGCTGTCTGGGCTTGTCCCTTTCTTCCCAGATCTTTCCCCTGACTGCTCAACCACACTCCAGTTTCTTTGCCTGAGAAGTCTGCCTCCCTTTGCCTCCCGTGTGGATAAACTGAGTGACACCTGAGTTGATCTTTTCCAGAAGGCTTTGTTTGCCACCATGAGGAATTTCAGGCTAATATCACTAAGCCATTTAACTCTTTTTTTAGTGTGGGAATAAATATTGCGTGTAAAATACGTTAACAATTATCACGATATCCAAACAGAGCTTCCAGTGCACCCTGGCAAACTTTGGGAACGTATTCTGCGTTCTTTAGCATGCATCATAAGCAGCAACGGATGTAAACCACTTGTAAAATAGGGTGTTGAGCTTTTCTTCTGTATAAAAGCTTGCATGGAAGTATTTGGAGAATGCTCTGTCTGTGCATTGCAGAACAAGGAAAATACCAACGTTTTTAGGTGCTATTTACCTTCAATCTCAGTGTATAACCCCAGTAGCCGGTTCAACATATGGAACTGTCTTCTTGAGATTAGCGCTAGAGGGCAGCAGGATCCTACCTTGCTACACTTGAAGTTGTATCACCCGGGAAAAAATGATTAAAAATCATTACAGCATGTAGTGATCAATGTGTTCTACCAATATTTGCTGCTTGTGCAGAAAATGACGGTATGGAGTATTTGCAATGTGACTTGATCTCTCATCTAGAGGAAGATTGTTCATTTTGCTTGCATTACAGAGTACTGGACTGGTTTCTGTCCCTGTTGATGTGCTGTTATTTTCAGTGCTCAGCTTTATTTTTCTTTCTTTGAGGTTTTGTGATAGATTTTTAATGAGACTTAGCCTTGGAGCAGCAGTGCCATCGATATAATTTATTCTCCTTTGGCTTGGTAGCATGTGTTGGCATGAATTCAAACCTTAAAACCTCAAGGGAGATCAGCAGAGGTCCTCAGAGATATTGGCTTCCACCCTAAGAAAAAGATATTCCTCCTCCTTTGCAGTTACGTTAGTCCTGTTAACATAAAGGAAGATTTTTGTTTGTGTTTTGGGAGATAGCATCTTGTTTTCGACATTTCAGATCCAATTGTGTTGTATATGTTTTGTGGAGCTTAGAAATGTCACTTTTTCAGAGCTGCCTACACGTTGCGGGCTCTGAATGCCGCGCATCCAAAGGCTTCGAGCGCTCAGGAAGTCTGCTGTCAGAGAACCAGCGAGCTCCCTCCCACGCAGAATACCACTCTTGGCAGCTTCTGCTTCATTTCTCTAGTCCCTGTTATCCATTTATGTATATTAATAGGAAAGTGGTTCTTTGTGGCTTTTGCATAAGAAATTGATGGGTATATAAGTTTGAAAAAAAGAGACTCTGCTCTTGGAACGATGTGAGAAACCTTTGGTGAGCCCTGGCAAAGTCAGCACAACTCCATTTGGGGGACCCTGCACAATTTTTAGGGCTGGATTTGAGGCTCGTGGAATAGAATGAGCCATATTTGGTATACCTGAGCTTTTTGTGAAACCAATGCCTTGTCGAGCCATCTGGTTGGATTAAAGTTCCAGTGTAGCAATTACATGTTCCATCTGTTTGTATTGCCTTTGTATCACGCCAGGCTGCCCCGTGGGGTTTGATCCTGCCAGTGCTAATGAATCCAACTGGGTGTGTTAGCAGGATTAGTAAAACCCTGGGAATTGTAGTCAGCTCTGCTTCTGATTCACACTTCAGATTTGAGGCTACTGTTAGAGTACCCTTAGTCCTCTCCTTGGTCTTTGTTTTTAAGTGTCAGGCAGCATGGATATGGGGTATGTACGTGCTGTTCTCAGCACCAATGTGTACGTACACACATATATATATTACACACACTGTGTAATTTAGCTGCTTGATCCATGCTTTGAAAATGGTATCAAGTAGGTATGATAACACACCTAAGCAAGCAGGAAATTTGATTTCATACTCCCTCGGAGAGTAGCTTTAATGTATTAATTATATCTGTGGAGTTCAGTGAGCCTTCCTAAAAACGTGACATGGAAACACTGTCAGGACAGGACCTCTGTACCTTCAGTAAATGGTGTTCTGAGATCTTCTGTGACTATCTTTGTTATTGGCTGATATATTTGGGGGTCATAAAATAGATCGTTGTAAACCTGTTGTGCTTGGAAGATCTTGGGTGAGTGAAAGACAAGCAGGCAGCCTTTTTAACACCTTTCCTGCTAATTTCTGTCCGTATTCCTTGCTTGAGTTGAGATTGACTTTTAGCATCCAGCAGGTTTTCCTACTGTAGCACTTAATTTTTTTTTTATTAACTTGTGGGGTTTTTTTTATTCTTTCTCCCTAGGGTGTACTGGACAGATTTTCCCAAATTCAGCCTAAGCTCATCTTCTCCGTTGAAGCTGTTATATACAATGGCAAAGAACACAACCATTTGGAAAAGCTGCTTAGTGTGGTAAAAGGTATTTCACTGCATACCTTTTAATCTTAGTTATACTCCAGTTCTGTGAGCACTCAAAGCTTGCACTGCCACTAAAACTGATGCTTCTGGCTGCTTGTCGCTGTCCTTCCTGCTTTCCAATGTCTCTGTGGCTGCTTAGAGTTTCAGAACTGATTTGAATAGAAACTAACCAGTCTTTTGTGTAATTCTAGCAGTCTCTTGCTAGCTTAGCTTAATGTATCATCATAAATTAGTCAGCAGTATAAGTGAGGGAACAGGAGCTGATGATACTGGCTTTTGAAGTCCAAGCGAAGTGGTGCTGGAGACAAATGAAGCGGTATTAGAGCACTAAAGCTTGCAGATTTCCACATGCATTTTTAAAAGGTTGGCAATATTGAGGAAATTGTATCTTAGGTAACAACTTAGTCTTTTGGGGTTTCTTAACATTTAAAACTCTATCTAATACTTGGTGCATCAGAATTACTTCTGTTACTTGGTGCATTACGCTGTATAATTCAATCAAACAAAAGACCTTCAGTTCATGTAACTGAATGTAAGAAATAATCTTTCTCGTTTTTCTTCCAGGGCTTCCAGATCTAAAAAAAGTGGTGGTAATTCCATATGTCTCCTCAAGAGAAACCATAGATATTTCTAGGATTCCAAACAGGTAATGGGAGCTACTGGATACCCTGGTGATTCTAGATATGGACTGGAGTAATGCTTTCAAAATTTCTTGAAATACTTATTTCTTTCCGCTTCTTCTTATGCAGTGTCTTTTTAGAAGACTTCCTTGCTACTGGGAAAGGAGACCAGGCCCCCCAGCTGGAGTTTGAGCAGCTGCCTTTCAGTCATCCTCTCTTCATCATGTATTCGTCAGGCACAACAGGGGCACCAAAATGCATGGTTCATTCAGCAGGGGTACGTCTTCCCTCCCGGAGCTGCACTTGCTATATTTAACTCCCTTGGTTACGTTTTTGCTTGACAAGTATCATGCCGTAAGGTACTTTAAGGAAGAATTGATTGCTGAGAGGTTTTTATGTAACTTGCGGTCAAACTTGCTATTTGGGAGTGACTGTATGAACGCAGGTATGGATTACTAAGGGATAAAATAATTTGGCTTAGAGATCGGTGTGGAGACCTTTTAGACTTCGACTGTTTCCCAGGAGCAAGTGTCAGTCAGGAAAGCACTAGTACACTGGCCTGACTGATAATTATCGGATAAAGGCCGAAGAGCTTGAATTTGGGTGCTTGGAACTGATTTTTGGACACTGTCAAGTTGAGACTCGTATGGAGCTTGCAGTTTTTATTCTCATTCTTTCGACCTTAAACTTTACTACCTGTCTTTATCAGTTCAGTGCATGTCACCCTCATCAATCTGTTTTTAAGGAATGCTTGCCATTTACTATTCGTGTTCTAAAATAAAGAAACTTGTTAAAGTTCAAGGAATGCCTCCAGCAGTCGCGCAGGGTGCCAAAACGAACTCTGCCATTAGTATAGTCCTTGAGGGGGAAAAAGCCCTGCCTTTTGAGCCAGACAAAATGTGTTGTTTAGCACATCTGTACCAACTGGTCCAAATTAAACTGCAGAACTGTAAGCCACTGTCCATCGTTTCTGCTATTTGCTCTGAAAGTCACGACGAGCATCTTGCCGTTGTCTGCTGTAGAGTTGTCTAGGTAGCCTGAGGGCAAGATCACTTTGATGTTCCGCCCATAGTGTGTGTGTTCTCGCCTCTTTGATCGCAAGGACTGGAGGATTTGCCCACAGACAAATCCCATGCTGCCTGTAAACACTTTGCTTTATATATTATCACCAGGAGATCATACCAGGCAGCGTGTGACATACAAAACGGTCCCTTTGGGACACAAATCCTATCTTTATGAAGAAAGGAGGTGGTGTGTTTTGAAGTTGGACAGCTGTTTTGAAGCTGTGCTGGCTTTAGACTGGTTAAGTACTTGTGAAGATGGATTAGCAGAACCAGGACAGGTGTTTTGTTGAGCGATGCATGATAATAAACAGGGAGATGAAAAACACTCGCGTAGATCAGACAATGAGACTCTTCTCTGTTGCAAAGTTCTTTCTCGTCCCGTGTTATCTGTATGGCTGCTTAACCTGCCCTTAATCATGCCTCTGCTCTCCATCTGAATCAGATTCTCAGTTCTTACAGAGCTACCTTAGAGTTTAGGTACAAACTGCTCCTCCTTGCTGGGGGGAGAAAATGCGATGGTTTGAACAGGATATGTTATTTATGATTGTGTGGTCCCGCTGAGCAGCTCTGCAGTTCCTTTACTGCACAGTGATTTATGCTTTTTTTCCCTCCCCTCTAAGTCCTGGTGCTGACGCCTCTGTGGATTGGCCTAAAAACAAATTATTGCATCAGAGGCTTTCTCGTTTTTTGTGCTTTGGATGTGTCAGTTTGAATAGGGCCTATGAGTAAAATCCACGCAAAGAAATTCTTAGATGTCTTCTGCACCCTTGATTGGGTTTCTCTGTTGTTGGCTTAATCTTGTTTCCACTGTAATTAACATAGGAGGATTCTCACTGATTTCAACAAAAGCAGCATTTGCCCATGCTCTGTCTTATTTTCCAGCCTCAGATAAACTGAAGTTCGGGTTTGATAGTTAAAAACACAAGGAGAGACGACATTTCAGTAAAAGCATTTTGGTTCCTGCTCATTTGCAGTGAGCTGCAATGTCATTCTGTTACTGTCCTGATCTTACAGATGCTAATAGGTGGCTTGCTTTAATTCACAACTCAGTTTATCTAATTCTGCAGCGTGCTGCTGCTCTATTTTCTCTGTACACATTCTGTTTTCTTGACACAGAGTGAAATAAGGTCTGTAAATAATGAAAATGGAGCCAGGTGATGGGAGGTGATTTAAAAAGCAGTGCCTCGGAGAGAGATTTTTTTTTTTTCTGGTTTTGGAAGCAAAGCTCTATCATATTGAACAATTGGGTGTGCTACAGAAGGACATTTGGAGGGTTCCTTCTAATCCTTGAGAAGCAAGGATTAGAATAACAATCCTTGTGTTATTCTTAAGTCTGACAAACATTGACTCTGCTTCTAACCTCATTCCTACGACCCCTTTTCAATTATTCTATATTCCTAACTATCATTTCCCAGCGAAATCAGTTCATTTCAATGCATCTTAAGGACTCTGAAGACCTGGGCTGCCACAGCCGACTTGTGTAACTGCAGGCAAATCACCCTGAGGAGTTTTTATGCTTGAACTCTTCCTGAGCGCTGTCTGGGGTACACTGATGGTTTGAGACCAAGGCCAGCAGCCATGAGTAGCTACTCCCTCTCTGCTACGTAGCCGCTTAGCACTGGTCCCTCTTGCGCTGGTAACGTGGCTCAGGAGCAGCATTGCCTGCTGGTTTTTTTGACACTCCAGATGCTCAGCACTTTACCAGCCATATGTTAAGCCCAACGCATACAAGCAAACCAGTAAGTTTTTATCAGCTGCCAGATCGGTGTCGTGAAATGTGAAATGCTTAGGATTTATTTTTGAGGGTCATACAAGTCCTATAAATAAACAAGCCTAAAAATAAACTCGAGAGAGCATCTTGGGCCATTAGCTCTTCAGAACAGCTCTGCCTTCTTCCACAGCACCTTTGTTTCCAGGCTGAGTTTCCCCTGCACAAAAAAAAAGCATAGTTCATAGCCTCTATCTAAAGTCAATGTTAAAACATTTCGTTTTCATTCCCAAACTAGAGTAGCAACAACTAAAAGGAGGAAAGAGAAGGCCATATTTATTCTACTTGAATTTAACTTTTAAGTTTCACTACTTTGCTGCTGCAGGACAATCTGAAAGAGCCACACCATGTGCTTATTTTTATAAATGGAATAATTACGTTAGGACCCGTAGTTCTTTTGGTAAACTTTGCGGTTAAGTTAGACACGGTTTCTAAACCCTGAATTTCTTTATTTCATTTAATTTTTCAAAGTTGGTAATGGTAGCTGTAGGTAGGTGGCAGCATTGTGACAGCTTCGTGTAGTCAAACTGCAGCAGGTGAATTCAGACCCTGGTTCCTTTGAGTTGCGAAGAGAAAATAAGATTTACTCCTTTATTTTTATTTAATGCTTTCTGCCTTTTCTCCCGAAGCGTGTGCCAGTTTTATGGCTCTCCTTTTTCATTCCAAATGTTTATCTGTAATCTATTTTCTTTCAGCATAAATCTTGTTTCGTGCTTATGAGGCTCTTAGTAGTTCCACGATAACTCCTCGCACAAATGCAGAAACCACCTTTATTTTGAAATCAGCCACATGAATTTGTCACTGCAGTGAAGTGACTTCAGTGAAGTAGTTAGTAAATTTATTTATCCTAACAAGTTGTGCTTTAATGATGATTGGAAAGGTACTTCAGAGGCATTTGCAACCAAAAAGGAAGTAATATATTCAACATTAACAATAATCTAGTTAGTGCTTTGAGCAATGGGATTTTTCACACTGCTAGTCACTCTGCTGTTTACAGGAGATGGCCATAGTTGAGTCTTTCATCTCCTATATGTTAATAGATATGATAAACACTATATATTCAAACTATGTATAACAACTGCTGTGGTTTATAGCAGCTCCAGATCCTTCATTCTTCTTGGCTACCTTGATATATTGAAAGTGAAGCTCTGTCCAAGGGCTTATCTTCTTGGAAAAATCTAACCGGTAAAAGTGTGCTGTAAAAATTATAGCCTGCGTGAAGTACTCAGCAACTCTGATGTCTGGGCAGAGCTGGAAGTGAGGGAAGTTATTTGTTCCGTGGATTACAAGTGATGTGCAGTGGGAATTGCTGAGGTCTAATGAGAGAGGCTGGGAAGTTATGTGAGAAAATGGAGAATGCAATCGCTGCTGCTGTGGATGGGCTCTGGGATTTACTTCAGCTGTAGTTGAAATACTTGCCTGTAATCCTGGAGGACATCCTGCAAAGATTTGACAACCTTAGGGTTTTGTTAAAGTCTTAATGCACTGTCAGAGTTTTGCTTTTCGTTGGCGTGAGCTTATATTTTTCTTTCACTTTGTTTTTCAGGGTACGCTAATACAGCACCTGAAGGAACACATTCTTCATGGCAACATGACCAGCAGTGACATAATTATGTACTATACAACGGCAAGTGTGGCTTATTAAGGCTTTTTAAAGAACACTTTGATAATTTTTTTTCTTATAAAGTTGGGAGAGCTTTTCCTACAGCTAGTACATTTTATGTGGTTTTAATTCTTGTTCTGCAAGGGCTTGTCCTACTGAACTTGAGTTTAAAAAAAAAAATCAGGTGGAACAATAATGCAACAGAGACCTTTCTGATGAAAGGTCAAACCCATGTTAAATGTTTCTGATCTAATTAGTGAGGAAAATGGATTGATTTTTACGGTTTCAGGTTTATTGATCTAACTGCCTCATCAATATCACCTTCAAGACAGGTTACACCCTCCTGCATCGTGCAAGGCTTGGCCATAGTGAAGATGAGAATTTCTGTCATGTCTCTCTGGTTTGGGGGGGAGGAAAGAAGCTGCACAACTCTTAAGCTTAGTAAAGGGAATAATGCTGATCTAGGTAGGAGTTCAGTTATGTGGAGGAGTTCTTTTTGTTCTAATGCTGTGGTAAAGAAAACTATTCCGAAGTCTTCTATTACTGTAATGGTTTGAGAAGGCTGAAGTCTTTCTTCTTGAGTTCCTTTCTGAACTTTAATGCTATTATTCAGTTTGAAATAGCTCCATGGAGAAATCCTTAGAATTACCTTGTCCCAAAGTTGTCCTGTCTCTTAGCTGATGCTTTAAAGGAGTGTATAGGATGCTACACCCTGTCCATTTTCTAGTTGTAGCTCCTCTGCCAACTTATCACAGCCAGCACACTTCTGAGCCTCTGACAGAGCTGCCAGGCAAGTGGACAGCTCGCTGACACAGATAGAAACTCATGTGGGTATTTTCTTTTTTCCAGACTGGCTGGATGATGTGGAATTGGTTAGTGACTGCACTTGCTACGGGAGCTTCAGTGGTCCTGTATGATGGATCTCCTCTAATTCCATCACCAAATGTGCTCTGGGACTTGACTGACAGACTAGGGTATGTAAGAAACATTAAATGTTTGGGTAATGGTCTTTGCTTCTGTTACAGTGACCGCATACAAGCGACCTCATGAAAGGTGTCATTCCCTTGGTCAGAAACTAGTATATAGTATGACATAGTTTATTTTCTGCCTTAGCCCTGAGTGGAACTACATTTAAATTTTTGTATTGAAACAGTTTTTGAGAGGGAGCAGAAGAGACAAAGGGCTGATTGTTTAAAATTTGAGTCAAGTATTTGGATTCCAGGCAAATAAAGAATTCTGGTTCAATAGTCAGATTTCAAGAGCAGCCTTTTCAAAAGGCAGTAATTGGGAGCAATCTGAAGAGTAATTTTTTAGCACACTCAGAACCTGGAAAATAAGAATCCTTCATTTCAAGCAGCTCAACATAAGACTCGATATAGCACTTTGACAAACACATAAATTGACTGGAAAGGCTCGACAGGGTTGCTTATATTTTCATATTTTGCTTTTTAATCTATAAAGCCTTATTCTCTGGGTCAAGCTGTTGGTTAATTGTTTTGTACAGTTCCTTGTCCCTGAAAAGGCTCACAGTGCCCTCTCAGCTTAGAGAAATGGCTGGTACATGATGAACAAGCTGTTAAATCCTGTGGTGGTGTTCAGCTTTGTACACTAGTTAAGCTTCATGCAAAGGAGCAACCTGCTCTAGTTGCAGATGTCCCAGCTCACTACAGGGAGGTTGAACTGGATGAGCTTTAAAGGTCCCTTCCAACCCACACCAGTCTATGATTTTTTTTGGGGGGTAACTTTCCTATTTTGCCACCTGGATGTAAGCAGTAGATCTGAATAATACTACTGGTACAATAGTGAGTGTCATTTTTAATTGAGAATTAAAATTCATTTGTGGTGGAAAGTGGATGCCAAAAGGTTTACTTTGTGATTCTTGACAATTAATAATTTAAACTTCAATCTGTCTTTTGTGACATTAATATCTAAAGACTGACATTTTGTCTCTGTCTGTTCTAATGGAAGGTTAATGCCTAATCAGAAAGTTTCCAGTAAAAAAACCCAACAC
>WEIS01099355.1:0-11079 GCA_013389965.1 Todus mexicanus
CTGAAGGTCCTCTCACCCAGCTAGAAAGCACAATATCACATCCTGTGATATAGACAGGTCAAGCTGAATATAACGAAGAGGAAAAACCCTCTAGCTTCAATCATCTGCAGTCTGAAAAGTTCTCCCTCCCCAAAACACGGGTTTTAAAAATCTTTTTAGAAAAATCTAATTTATATTCAACCAGCTAAATTCAGTTTATTGATGATTCAGTTCAATGAATCTTGTACGAACTCGATAAAACTCCTGGTGAAACAGAGAAATTACTCATATAAAACCTAACATAAACTCATCTCCCAGAGACTTCAATCCTGCTACGCCTGCCTGTCTGCTTCAAGTGATTAGGAGATGCAGAGCACAGCTGAAAATTACCAAAGAAAAATGCCTAACACAAGTCACTCATGGGATTTCATTCACTTTCATTCAGTCTATTCAGCTTATAATTAAATATACCTATAATCATGAAGGAAGGGACTGAAGGGCTCTTGTAAGGTGATTACAGGTGGTTAGAGGGAAGGCAAAAGGCTGTTCTGGTATTGACATGCTCTTCAGAAAAAGAGAGAATGAAAAAACAAGGGTCTTCCCAATTGTAACTAAAAATGGAATCTAGTGTTTTGGCTCAGCCAGCAAATCAACCAGCCTCATTCCAGCTGAGAATGGCCCACAGACTGTGGCCTGAGCGTTCCACTTACTGTAATGTTTCCATAGGCACGGAGGATGGGATTGACAGGAAAGGGAACCTGGAGATACAGAATAGGTTAGAATGAGACAAGTGTGTGTGTGCGCAAGTGTGCCTTCACAGCGAAAACTTCACCCACAGTTAGAAGAGAGCTTTTCTCAAGTGTCTTCTTGCCATTCCCAAACTTCTACCCTCCCTAGAACACTGCTGAAGGCCTTATTTGCAGCCACTAGACAATCTGAGATATATATATGACTAACTCAAACGTGTGAATTTTCTTCTACTACTTAACTGTCACTTTTCCCACTTATATCACAACCCTTGATTTAGCAGGGAGTATTCAGATGAAGGCAAAGAATAGGCTTTGGGATGAATTTGCAGCAGCATGTTCTCCCAGGGACAAAACTTACATCCTACTGTGGCTTCAAACATAAAGAACATTGGAAAGCACACACCACCAACCACGCCCCAGAGCACAGAGCCATTTCATTCTCCGGAAGATTTCAACAAATCTCTTGCTATTTCCAACTGCCCTGATTTTATCTGCACGCTGAGCCTTTCCGCCTGAGCTGGAAGGATACACCCACACACCTTGGGATTGGTACATTCCTCAGTCCTTTACCTCTTTTCCTGCAGCTTTACATATGGCCTCATGTTCCTTTAGTTTTGCCGTCTCTTCTCTATACAGCTCAATAGCTTCCATGATCTGCTCAGCCTGTGTGGCACAAGAACGGCACATCAGTGACAGCCGACAAGCCAACGCTCAAGTCCAACAGGTTACTTTTCAAACTTACGCTCCAACCACGCGACAACCCCCCTCCTTGAGAAAACTGGTAAGGCACAAAGCAATGCAGGCAGACCCACACAATCTTACCGCTTTGATGGTTTCAATAGTCTTCTTCCCCGCCAGCCCTGTCTCTCCTTGCGTCTCTCCAGCCACCTACAAAATACAGAGTTTGCAGCTCCCTCCTTCCACAGCAGCGCGGTGGATACACGTAGGCACTCCCTGCATCCTACCACAGTCCATACTAAGAAAAACATCAGCCCGATTCCCTAAACCAGTCATTTATCTGGGGAAATACAGCACTTCCCAAGCGCACAGCTCTTCCTCAGGAATGAAGGCACTGTGCTAACACTGAGCTCTGGGAGGCAGGTCAACACAGCTCTTGTTCTGCCAACAGAGGCAGAATGATCTGATCAGCGTCAAAACGATCAGCAACAGAAACCACACATCTGAGCAAGAGGGATCAGGCTTCCCCACCCATCCTGCACTACAGGGACCCAGGAGCAGCTGTCAGAAGGCAGTCCAACCTTAGCACAGAGCTGGTCGGCACCTAAACTGAGGAGACAGGAAGGGCAACAGCAGAGCAAGGTTTCAGTGTCCACAGCTACCGTGTAGCAGTTTGGCGAGCTCCACACACTGTCCAGAACTTGTCTGTAGGAAATACTAGTCAACTGAACCACGGAGCAACCACTTCTGCAGCGCCTTCCCACCTGCACCTCAAAGCAAGACTTTGCTCTCTTACACTTCTTTTATGTCTCTTACAGAAATTGTCATTCCAGGCTTCGTACAGTCAGACTGACACACACTCAGATGGTGCAACTCACCACAGGCTGCTCTTCCTTTGCCACACTCTCTTCATATTCAGCTTCTCGTTGCTACAGTGGATGAGAACACAACATATTAACACAGGTGAGCAGGCAGCAAGTAAGGGTACACCTTCTTTCCCAGACTGGCTGAGCAATGAAGCCTGCCTGCAGCTTCACACAGCCCATTGCAAAAATAGGACAGATCGGCAGAAATCAACAATTCCAGTGCAAAATGCCCACTTGTTCCCTGGTTTCCCAACAGAGAATTCTGGAATCTCCCAGACAGAAAGAAATCAAGATGTCTGCTCTGGATGCATGAACAGCTCTTAGGCAGCCCACCAAGCTGAGACAGAGGCAAGAGCAATTCAGCTCCAGACCTTCCACCTTGGCACACACCACAGAAGAAACAAGCCTAGAAAAATCCTGAAGTTGTTCTAGCCTGCAATAGGCAAGAGCCTCCTGTTTGGCATCTCTCACATGAATAGGGTCCCATCGGTGTGTAATTCACTACTCCTGTATTTGTGCCTACCTTATTACTCACCCTTGACCCAAAACACACTATTCTGACATCTGGAAAAGAAGCTGTCTCTGTCTCTCTTTTTACCACCATCATTCCTAGCACACCCACCACTGGGCATCAAGATGCTGCCTATGGGTCACCTCAGCTCTCTGCAAACAGGCTGGGACAGAAAAAAAAAAAAAAAAAAAAAAAAAAAAGCAACAAACAATCCAAACATTCATTGCAGGTTTCTCATCCCCTCCTGTTTCTGCACGTTTCTACATCCTTCTCCCACTGTGGTTTGAGAAGTGCTTTAAGAAAGTGAGATGGAGTCAGACTCCCCTGAAGAATACAGTGAAAATACAAGGGTTACAAATTGTTCCAAGGGAATTTCCAGTTGGATACATGAAACAAATATATTCACCAACCCCAGCAGCGGTTCACCACTGGAAACAAGTGCTCAGCCTGGGAAATCTCCTTCCTTGGAAATGTTCACGTATCAAGGTAAGTCTCTGAGCAGTCTGATACAGCTTTGAGGTTATCCTGCAGTGAGCAAGGGGTTGGACTAGAGACTTCGAGAGCTTCCTTCCTATTGCAATCCTTCTCTGAGTCAATGATTCCTCAAGACACATGGAGTAGTAAGGGGCTTCTTCCCATGCACCTGAGCTCTGGGGCCTACTACTGAGACAGAATGGACCTCTGATGATTGGAAAAGGGGAAACCAAGACAAACTGCATTTAACAGGAGCAGTACTCTCCCATCACTCCACATATACAGGAGTTGAAAGGAGAACAAAAGAACAAGAGAAGGTCAAAGACTGTAGCAAATAGACCCATAGAAAATTACAGCTATAAAGGCAAGTCTGAGAAGCAAGACAGAAGCAAAGCAGAGAGCAAGCTGGTCAGGCCTCTGCAATGCAGCACAAACAGACAAGCACCTGCAACATCTGCGGTGCTGTCTCCAGACAGCTCAAGGCAACAGTCCTATCATACAAAAGATGCCAGTCAATCCTGGACACCTTAACACCAGGCTGCGGTTAGTAACGAACAAGTCTGCCAAGCGTGGAGTCAGACTCTTCCACAGTAAAAAAATGAGCAATCTGACCACTGGGGAGAAAACAGGCCTGAAAGTTGTCTTTGGCAGGAAGGATGCAACTCTCACCATTTCCCTCTCCTCCTCCAAAACAAGTGGCTCCCTTGTCCTTTCCCAGAGGCGCAGGGACTTGTCATGGGATGCCGACACCACGTAGTCTCCATTGGGACTGACTGCCAAACACCACACCTCCTGGTGATGCCCCTGCATGGTAGACAGAAGGGGTAAGATATGACCACCACCCCTGAGGGAAGTGGTGCTCAGGAAGGGATAATGCCTCTTTTCAACAATCTCCAAAACTTCCTACCTCCAGTGTCTGGATGTGTTCAAATTTATCTGCATCCCACTGCTTGATCTTCTTGTCCTTCCCAGCTGTGAAGAAGAGATGGGATTTCGCCACAAACTGCAGATACATCACACTGGAAGGGAAAAAGGCTCAAATTCACCCGCTTGCAGAACACTGCAGACCACCCCCACTCTATGGTTGGGCAAAAGGACTGCTGCTGGATCACAAGCCCTTGCAAATAAGATAACCCACAGTGCAAAGATGCTGTGCAGGATTTGACTGACCTGTCGTCATGGGCAAAGAGAGACCGGTGACAGTCCCCAAAATCCAAGCCCCAAATCTTCACATTCCTGTCGGCAGAGCCAGTCGCAATTAGAGTCCCATCCTACAGAGCAACAGAGAAGAGGCTGTAGGTCACTGGCTGGCAGCCCCACGAGGGATTGCTGCTGAACCAATGACTAAGTAGTGCTAAGTAGGCAGATGCCTGGCTCCTGAAGCACGCCCTCCTGATCCCTCTACCACCTCTTGCCAAAGTTGCCCATGCTTGTGGCTCCAGCACAGCCCACTGACAGCACCCTGGCTCTTTCCCAACTCTCTGCAGGCATTTAAGACCGTACCTGTATCTTGACATTTCTGGCTTCTAATGAGCCTCATTCCAAGGACACCTCAGAGCAAGATGCAGCCCAAGAAGGAACAGGCATGAGAAGGCTGCTCCACCTCAGCACCTGCTCTCTGTTCCCATTAACAAAGAATTCAGGCTCCTCTCACACAGTAACTTCAGCAGAGAGCAGGCTGCACCTCTCAAGATGAGTGTAAGGAACCACCACAGCATTTTCATTTCCACTTGCTCACAAAATGCCCTGGTCAATCCTATCATGATCACTACTCCGTGACCCCTCCCAGTGAGCAGGGGACTGCAGGATAAGGAGAGGGTTGCTGTGCCCCATCAAGAACTGCTAAGTCAGGAGCAAGAAGGTGACAACAGAGCATTATCCTAGACAACTTGCTGTCAGCAGAAGTTCTCACAGCCATACATATCACCACAGTCCCATCTAACACACAGCTCTAATGATACTTACATAGGAGATGTCCATACAGAGCACGGGCAGCTTGTGTCCATACAGGGAGAGGAAAAACTGAAGCAGAAGAAACGTGTCTCAGTTAGACATGCTGGGTAGAGATGTGCAAAAAACTCTGCTCTGCCTCGCGAACTCTTTCTAGTACTGCGCCACTTTAATTCTTATCCTGAACACTGTTAGCAGAAGGGCCATGATGGCAGAAGTGAGAGAAGGGTGGAAGTACTCGAGCAAGTTGAGCTAACTCTGGTGCTAATCACCACTGCCTACAAGTTTCTCTCTGTTTCTCTTGGCCTAGCTGTCAGTTCCGGTCTGTCCTGTGTCACTTCCTAACATTCAAGGGCTAATAGACAACTCAAAACACCACCACACATTGCTCACAAGGAAGAGTCTCCTTCTCCAGGCTTTGCCTCTGCTATCCCCAATTTGATGCCACGCATGACACATCCACCATTGTAAGGGTGAGTCCTAACAGTGCCTCACAGCTCTGGAATACCATGTCTGCAGGGTTTAGAGTGAACCTTACCGCCTGTGGGCTCACAACACTTTCCAGATGAAAAACAGATCTTCTCCACAGTGTGGGCCAGCCATGTTTACTGTCAGGTTTGTTAGCAAACAGGCACCTGAAGTGGGATTCATGGTCCCTCTGATTCTTACTAGTGTCCCACAATAAACAGATGCTTTTCCTACGTATTCCTTATCTTTCAGGCTATAATTACATCACTCCCTGCACAGCCTCATAGCCCATTTGGTCGCGTACCTTGAGCGTGTCAACGTAGAAAATCTTCACAGTGCAATCCAGTAAGGAGACAGCCAGTAGTTTCTGGTTGGGGCTGTACCGCACACAGAGAACATCTTCGTCCAGCTGCAGAATGCGCACATGTTTCATGGAAAGCCTGGCAATGAGAAAAGGAAAAAAACCCAATTGCTATCCCAAAGAAACAAGTTGGAAAAAGGTATGAACACCACTTCCACATTGCACCCTGGTCAAGTTAATTCTAACATGCAGCATCTCACTCCTCATTACAACTTGAACAAGACAGGATTGGAAATTATCTGGCACTGCAGGCTGATAAACTTCACTGCTAAATTTACTGCTTAATCAACCAAAGGCCCATTCTGTGATTACAAGCTAAACACACACAAGCAAAGGATAAGAATGTGGCAAGTGCCCTTCCCCAGGTAAACTCAGACCGTCACAAAACAGCACTGAGCTCACAGTCTTCTCCATGTGTCCCACACACATGCCATGGGCACTTCTTACAGTGCACAGCAAAGGCCAAAGTCTTTAATGCCACCAAAGACAGTGGATGCTGCAGCTGAATGTAGTCTAGAAAGGTTAATTTTCTCACCTTTTCTGAACGCTGCTCTCATCCTTCACAAGCTCAAACTCCCAGAACTTGACACATTTATCAGCACCTCCTGTCACAAAGCCACGCTACAGGGGAAAACAAAAAAAATACTGTGAACCCACAGAATCACAGAACATTATAGGTTGAAAGGGACCTTTGGGGATCGTCTAATCCAACACCCCTGCTAAAGCATGTTTGTCTAGATCAGGTTGCACAGAAACAGATCCAGACAGGTTTTGAAAGTCTCCAGAGAAGGAGACTCCACAATCTCTCTGGGCAGCCTCTTCCAGCGCTCCACCACCTTCACAGTAAAGAAGTTTTTTCTGATGTTTCTCCTTATGTTTCTCTCTCCAAAAGCAGTTTTGCTATAATCCAGGGTACTCTCCAGCAAACAAACTGTCAACACACAAGGAGGTTTCTGCTATGTCCCACATTCCTATAGCATTAATGATTATGTGGACTCCACCAGGAGCACTTGCTCTAGGTGTAGCATGCATTACCCATGGGCTGAGCAACAACAAGCAATTTAAAAAGCTCTAGAAGAGAGGTCTAAGACAAAGCCTCCAAATGTAAATCAAGACATGGGCTGAAACTCTGGGACTGAAAGCAGTCACCTCAGCTGTAGATAATGATGTGCTTGTGTTGCGTGGGGAAGTTCACACTCAATGTTACTGGACCACAAGCACCTTACCACCACCCCAAAAGCACAGCCTTCAAAAGGAAGAACTGTTCAACATTATCCCTTGTACATTGAGAACAAGGCTAAAAACCTGTCGCATATGATTTACTCTCTAGGGTGAATGAGTCTCAGGCAGGTCTTCATTTGTTGTGGTTTTGATCCCACTGAACACCAGGCCAGGTTCTAGCACAACATGACCATGTAAGAAGAATAAGAAAGGCACATGCACCAAACAAAAGACAGTGGTAATTGATAGAAACCAGTATGAAACTGAACTGTGGTAATGGAGATACAAGAAGTAAAAGAGACAAATAGATTTCTACATCCAGGGTGAGTTAGGCCCAATAGAATGAGCGTGCACATGCAAAATGGAAACATTTAAGGAAAAAAAAAAAGGGGGGGTTCAGTTGTACTGACCCATTTCTAGAGGTAAGTATAGGAACGATTAAACAGCAATGCTCCGTAAACATGGTTCGGTAAATATTTATCATCTGTTGTGCTCAGGGAAAAAACCACATTCCGTAATCACATTATAAGACAGTGATGAAAAACCACTCCAAAAACTCACAAGGCTGTCAAAAAGCAGCTACTTGTACCAGACATGTATAAACTAATGGTTCAGACCCCCGAATCCAAGACAGAGCAAAATGAGGTACTCTCTAAACTGTCTATGGCCCTTCTCAGCAACTTTGGAAATACTGGGGCAGATCCAGGAAGAAACTAATGTAACCCCATAATACAGACAGAGTAAACAGGCTGGCCTGGTAACTGTGAGCATGGTCAACAGAAGTAACAGCTAAGTGCAGTTTCCATCAAAAAGTAAACTGAAGATGGAGAAAAGAGCTTATGGAAAAATCAATCTGATGGTGATTATCCTCGCTCTAAAGATTAAAGCTGTAGTCAGTACTAGTAACAGTGTTGCTCCTGTAAGGCATGCCCCTTGGTCTTGTGTTACATATTCACTGTAAAACTAGGATAACACAGTTCAATAGAGCACATATTCCATGGGTTAAAGACCAGCTAAGAGGTTTCAAGGCTTAATCTTAAATGAGAAATACCCAGTAACTTGACACTATGCTGCTTACAGATTTTACGGGTTACTAGAAAAATAAGCAAATTAAATATATCTATATAATGTCAGAGCTATTCAATCTATTAAAAAAAAAAAAAGTGTCCCAATGGAACCGAAACATTAATTTATGTTAGGAAGCAAGGCTCTGTGACCCATGTATATGCCTTCTGTGAAGCAGTGCCCCAAAATGGGCTTCAAGAGACACAGTGGATTACTATCTGATTACACATTCTCTCTCCAGAGCTATCACCAAAAGAGCTAATTAAGTCCTTGAATGGGTTTGAAAGGCACTGGTGCATTTAGCACTGGCATAGTTTCTCTCACACAGTGCACCCAGATCCTGGGGCCACTAGCAACTTAAAAAGTATCACAAGAACAAGTAAGAGCGTGGAAAACAGCTCAATGATCATCAGATAGACAGGGAGGGTGATTTGGTCACTCGAGGAGAGCACAACACAATGAAAAAGTATCATTATGTTAATGGGATCTTCAATCCATTTAATCTCCTTTAACTAGGAGAATACTCAAGATACTGCAGCAGGTTATGAGAGGTTGATGCTCTCCGCAGCTGCAACACATCCACAAGGTACATATTGCTACACACACAGACTCCACTGGGGAAGCCGGAGTGTTCTCAATCATGCAGAAGCTAGATGAGGTGATGAGGATGGCCCCACTCAGCCCAAAGACTCACTGCCACGTGCCACACAACTAGAGAGGTATTGCATCAAGCTATGTGTGCATCCACAGTTAAAGTTCTTAGATGCTACCAGCTGCATCCTCCACCCCCCAGGATGAGGGCTTCTCATGGTCCCACGAGGAGCGCAAACACGGCCCTATGGGAAGGAGATACATGAAAAGACGTGCACAGATGATACTTAGAAGGGTGGCTGAGTTACCTGGTCTGGTGAAAGAGCAATGGACCACACCGCCCCATCATGAGCGTCAAGTGTCTCCATCTGACTCCCAGAAGCCAGGTCATACAGTTGCAGCTTCCCTGTCTGGAGACATACATCACAGGGGACAAAAATCAGCCCCTCTGCCCTCATGACACACAACAGCTCCTAGAAGAATAGCACCCCTGCCACCCATCTCCAGAACAGCCAGCTTCATTAGATAGCTGTTACACACTCCCACCTCCATCAGTGACTTTCTAAAGCTCTCCCCAGCTGTCCAGCTCAAGCCACAAGAGCTATATAAACCATCTGGGAACAGAGCAGAACCTGACTGCCAGAGGTTTTTACACCTAAAATACAGTGCTCTGGATCAGAAGAGGCACTGCGTTTTCTGTAGGGCTGCCTTGGTGACATTTTCAGAACACAATTCCAGACCTGGGCAGTCTGGAGCGCAGAAGGACACTATTTACCTTGGTGCCAATGATGACCTGCCGATCTCCTGGGACAAAGAGCGAGCAGAGCGCATATTCACAGTCCATTGTCCGGATGCACTGCAAGGTTGATCTGTGGACAAATGGAGAGACCAAAAACCTCTTGTCACATACAGAATCTGGTCCACTAAGTGAGACATGCTCCAGAGCGGCCTCTGCCCACAACATGTTTTTTCATCTGGGGCCACAAGATACACCACCACCATCCTACCATCCAAATGCTAGCCAACATTACAGCTAAGGACATTTTCCATAAAAATATGCCATGACATAGTCTACCATCATGACTTACTGCTGTTATGAGCAAGGACAGAGCTCCAGTTCTCAAACAGCAACTCCAATCATTCAGGAGAGGAGGAAGACACATGCTTAACAGAAACAGAGCTTGAAATCGGCACCACTAAGACAACACTGGGACAACACTATGGATCAAACCAGAAGCCTTAACAGTAGTAGATCCTTCAGATAAAATGCCAAGAAATCCACAAGTTCCATAACACTTAGTACTTCTATTAAAAAGGGGAAAAAACCAAAAAAAACAACACAATAAAACACAGTCTATACCAGACTGCTACGTGCGACCTTTGCGTTCAGAGATTTGTCTCTCCAGACCTGACACGAACCTTAGTAGCCTCAGTGCTGCTTTACAGCTTCAAGCTCCAAGAGATAATCATGCTGGTTTAGTGCTACAGCTTCTTGGTTTCCCTAATAAGGAAAGAAGCCAAATAGTTTTCTATTTGCTTCCTTTATTTCATTTACTATTTTATAGTCCTTAATTTTTCCATCATCCTTATCCCTGCCTCTCTGAACACAGTTTCTGGGAGACTGACACACACAGGGCAGAGGGGACTGACACAACTAGGCTGCATACCTGTTCCAAATCTTTACAGATTCTGCAGCTGCTGAGAGAACGGCAATGTTGTCAGAGCTAAAAGCCAATGTCCTGACATCACTGCGGTGGCCTCCAATGGTTATCTTGGACACACGGGCAGCCTGAGGGACTTGTGCAGACAGGTTCAGGCTGTACGACTCAATGGTGTTGTTCTGGAGTAGCAGTACGATCTTCAGCTCTCCTTTTGGAGAGAGAATCAAGTCAAATGACCTGTTTGATTAGACAAAAATCAGAGCTATACACAGGGACCATAGGACAAAATGTAGCAGGGACCAAATATCAAAAACAACTGACAAAGAGGAACACAGACAAAATTCATGCCACAAACAAGTGTACACTAAGACATAGAGGTGTGCAAGAACTGGACCACTTGTGGAAGAGGTGCAAATGGACTGGAGACCATGGTAGGCCTCTGACCAGCTCCAAGATGAATCAATGTTATAGAATATCGAATTATAGAATGCTTTGTGTTGGAAGG
>WEIS01099356.1:0-37408 GCA_013389965.1 Todus mexicanus
GCCGGGGTGGGGAGGGCGGCAGGCGGTGGTGTGACCACAGAGCGACTTTGCGGGGGAGGACTGTGGCAAAGACGCTGCGTCCCCCCCTCTGCCTGGCGAGGGTCTGTCAGAGGCAGGTGTGGGGTGGGTGGGGGGCGCAGGACACGGCGGGGCTGCGGGCAGGGCTGTGCCGCACAGGCTGTGCCGCAGGGCTGCCCCCCATCCTGGCCCCCAGGCAGCTCGGGGAGGCTGTGCTACCCCGATCTCGCCCACCAAAGCCGTGACATGGGCAGGGACACAGCCTGGCCACGGATGGGGCCGCCTCCTCTTCCTCCTCCTCCTCCTCCTTCTCCCGGGCATCAGCTCAAGCCCAGCCCCGGCTGGGACTCGGTGTCTGCTCGGGTGCCCCCGGGAGAGGAGGGAGCTGCCGTGGCCTGGCGAGGCGAGGAGCGGGGACGTGGCTCCTGCTTGGCCGGCACCTGCCCCGTGGGTGAACCGGAGCCTTCCCGATGGGGCTGGGCAGGCACCGAGGCACCGATCCCCGGGGGCTGCCGCCCTCTGCCGACAGCCGCCGCCGAGGGAGGGAGGCGAGGGGGCATTGAGGCTGTTTACCCACCCAGAACCAGCAGCTGCAGACCTGGCGGGCGTCTCAAGCTTTTCTGCTGTGGCCGAGGCGCGCCGCATTTCTGCAGGAGGTGCGCAGCGTGCTCTGTTGGCAGCCCCAGGTGTCGTGTTTAGAAAGCTGCTGTGCGACAGGGAAAGTGGGGGGATGGATGCCTGGTGGGAGCTGGAGCAGTGCGAGCATGATCCGTCGGGTGTGTTCGAGGTGTACGAGGGCACAGACTTACCTCCGGGGTTCCCAGATTCCTTTTCTTTCTTGAGGAAGGAGCACAGAGTTTGCAGCTGCTGTGGGAAGTGTGTTAGAGGAAAGCTGCGCGGCGTCTTAGGGTGTTTTACAAGTCAGTTCTGCTCAGTGCCTTGTTAAAAAGCATCGCCCAAGCAAAGATCTGCTTATGGACCTGACCTCTGCCTGAATTGGACCTGTTAGGAAAGAGGGCAAGTCAGGACCTTGTGGAGAGGGTATCAGGACTGAACCCTGACACAAAAGGGAGTCTTGGCAACCTTGGTAACATGTGCAGAAAGCGAGCGAGGTCTGGCAGGTGACACGGGAGAAAACTCCCAGTCTGACAGTCCTGGAGCGACTTTTGGCTGGGCTCTGAAAGGGTTTGAGGACCAGGAGGATTAAGTCACCCCACAGAGCCTAGTCACCACAGCAGAAATTCATATCGTGCAGGTCATGGCACAAGACATGGTAGGGACTGCAGGTCCTAGCATGCTGCTCCCTCCATGCAGCCCAGCCACACATGTGGGCATGGTGGCAGGCTAAGATCTGCGGCCTCCTGGCAGCTCTCTCTGCCCATGCCGAGGCCGGGGCAGCAGTGGGAGCTGGGTGGGTAGGGAGGTTTGTTTATATCAGACTGGGGCTCCACTGCCTTCGCCTCCTCTGCACCAGGTGCTCTGATAACAGTTTGCCAGGTTCTTGCTGACTTGTGAGGCCTGAAGTGGCCTCAACCTGTGGACCTTGGGGTTGCCAGGATGTGTGGGGTTAGCAGAGCCCCAGCAGTATTGCTGCAGTCCTTAGGGAGGTGGACTTGTGGACCGAGGTGCAAGTGGGGCAGAGCTGGAGCCATTTCAGCTGTGCCACTCACCTTGTTTCTGTTCTCTGTGCAAGAGGTTTCGTACTCATTGCAGGAAAGAAAGCTGGTGGAGTCACTCTGCACCGACTTTGGGAACCCTGCTGTTCGAGGCACAGCTTGCTGAGGAGCTCCCCTTTACATCAAGCTGGGCAGAGCAGCTCCTGGTGCTGTGTTCTTCACATCTGCTCTCTCCAGAAGTGGACTTTAGGAAGTAACAGATCATTTTAATTTTACTGGTAGGGTTGCTGTTTCACTCCTGGTGTCGTCCTCCAAGGCAGGTGAAGCCCCCAGCCCGTCCACCCTCGCTCTGCTGTGGTGCTCAGCTTTCCCATCCCCAGTTCCATTGGCAGTTTTCAGGTCTTCTGAGCATGCAGAGCTGCAGGAAGAAAGGAGGTTCCCTCCCTAGGTTCAAGGGGCCTCTGAAGGCAGGGAAGCATATCTGCACTGCTGCTCTTCCTCCCTGCTCTCTGCTACCAGCTGCTTGCCCTGGCCTGTTTCTCCACAGCCGCTCTTAGTAGCAGAGGGCAGAGACACCCCAACCTTCCCCACAGTTTCCAAGTCTGAGAGTGGTTCAGGGGGGTAGTTACTGATCTGACGCCTGAAAGTCAATGACTCTTGACTCTTCATGAAGCCTTTACCTGCCCTTACTGCTCTGGGCCTGCTCACGCTTGTGCCCTGCTGGGTTTGGCAGGCGCCGTTGTGTGCTGGGTGGAAACACACAGTGCTGGAGGCTAGGACGCCTCCTGGATGCAGAACAAGAAAATGTGTCGTTCGTAGGTATGTGACCACAGATGTGAAAGGAAGCGAAGCTGAATTGGCTAGAGAAGTGGTGTCCTCAGCACACTGTCAGTGGAGCTGTAATCAAATTATCAGAGGCTTCCATGGCTGGAGGAGTTCATGAGTCAGGTTTGAAGCAGGACAGGTGTGAAGGGCAACAAGGGAGAAATCCTGAAGGGAGATATTTGAATGTTGACAGATGGCTTGTGGAGGGTGTTGTTGTGGGTTACTTGTCAGTGAGAACTCTTCTGTGCGAGGGTTTTGCCTCTGCACATCACATCACTTCCAGGGACCTCCTTCCTCTGGTGGTTTGTGTGGGTCCTAGTAATGCCATCACATGTTCCCAACCCTTCCTTCTGCCTGCAGCGCCCAGAAGCGCTGCTCCCTGGAGCCAGTTTTCTGAACAGCTCTCCCCTTCCACCCCTCCCCCCTCCCCCTTTTGCTCTTGCTCATGAGCCAGGTGAATATAACCTCTAGAGAACCGGATTTCACTAAGTCAGAGGTTTACTTTAAAAAACTGTTTTCTTTGACTGGGAAGTGTCTTTGCTAATTTTCATTCTCCCTTTGCTCCTCTCTTTCACAGTCTCCCTTGTTTGGCCTTGTGAATGCCCAGCTGCCAATTAACGTGTTTTCCCCCTGTTTCTGTCAGTGTCTTCAGCTGGTTGTGAATCCTGAATGAAGAGCAGCTGAGCTCACATGCTCTGCATTTCAGAGAGCTTTTTCAGGACTGGCTGGTGGTTTGCAGTCACACTCGCCTGTGTTGTGGCCTGGACAACCCCCCAGCTAAGTACTGTGATAGTAGAACAATACTTGGGTGGGAACACTCCAAAGGAGTCTGTACATTGCAAAAAGTGCAGTTAGTGATTTGACTGAATGTGCTTTTTAGTAACAAATCCATGTCCCAGGCCAGGGCTGATGTCAACCCTGTGATTCTTCATGTTGGAAGTGAACAAAGATGCAAAGCCCTTTATACAAGAGCTGAGGTGATAATCCAGATCTCCTGGCCTTGGTCCATTTGGGGTAATTGCATTCTTCCTGCAGAGTGTTTTCATCCTGTCCCTGTCGGATCCATTGCCATCGCTTCCTGTGCTACAGCAGTATGTGGGTGGCAGTACTTCAGCCATGTCCAAAGCAATTCTTGTCACTGCTCAGGCTTAGACCCTTCTGAGCCTTCTTTGAAAGATAGTGTGGCAGAGCAGAGAATTGGTGGAGGGGTTTAAATGTTTGTATATTTACATATACACACGCTGTGCTTACAGCCACTTGTTCTGCTTCTAAGCTTTCCAAAAAGCTAACTAAGCCCTGGTGACTAGCTGGCACAGCTTCCAGGTGTGACCTCTCCTGGGACTCTGGTGCAGGTTGACCTCGTAACTGTGTAGGTGAAGGTGCCATTAAGCACAAACTTTCTGTGTGCCTTCAGGACTGTTTTAAGGGCTGGTGCACCAGTAAACCAGTGTGGCAGTGCCTCCCCGCATGACCCTGTAAAGATTTTGCTTCTCAGGGACCCAGAGCGTGGCTGCCCATAGTGCTCTGATCACTGGTGCTGCGGCTCTGGTCAGAGCTGGGTTGTGCTGCTGGTGGTACTGTGGGGTGGTTGTGTGTGCGGGAGAGCAGTCTGGGGAGTAGGGACTACCCCTAAGCAGCTTTTACATATTGTAACTGTGACCAGGAGAATCAAAGAATGTTAGGGCTTGGAAGGGTCCTCTGGAGATCATCTAGTCCAACCTACCTGCCAAAGCAGGATCACCTAGGGCAGGCTGCACAGGAATGAGTCCAGGCAGCTTTTGAATCTCTCCAGAGAAGGAGAATCCATCACCTCCCTGGGCAGCCTGTTCTAGTGCTCCATCACCCTCGTGGCAGAATGTCAGACCTGCTTTTGGGGAGGCTGTTATCACCCTGGTTTTCAGGACCTGCTGGGCACAAGGACCACTAGCCCACACACAGTGCGACCTCCAGTAGCCTGCGATTACAGCACTGGGAGCCCTGTGAGAAACCTTAAACATCTTTGTGATAGTATTTGCTGGCCTCTTGGAGATTTCTATTAAGTTGACGTTTCTGCACTTCACTGTAGTCTGGGAAACGCTGCAGCATTGGTCTTGGCTTGGTCTGTTTGGGTTGTTGGGAGCAGTGTCTCTAGTTTGGCCCTCCCTTCCTTGACTCTGTGTCTCTGTGGGGTGCTTTAGCAGGTGGCTGGTGGGGACCAGAGCCTGTTCTTGCAGATAAACAGTATGCCAATGCACCCACTCAAGTACCGGCGAACCCTCTGTGGTGGAGCAACGTACTGCTGTGTAGGTGGAGAAGAACAAACCCAAGGATGCAGAAAGGATTTTATTTCCCACTCAAGTCCAGGGAAGGGTGGTAGGAGCAACCTTAGCAGCCCTCTCTGGGGAACCAATCATGTACCCACCTGGAGTCATGCAGGGATTTGGGGGGATAATTAGAACCCTGGGAGGGAGTTGGGGCTGGAGGGGTGACCTCAGCACTGGTAAAAGACATAGCAGGACTTCAAGGTGCTGGGGTGCTCAGAGGCTCTTGCTTCTGTGCATAGGCCACTAACTTGCTTGGCCTGGATGAGCAATTACTGCCTGCCCAGTGTTCAGAAGGTCTCGCTGTGCGGGCAGGGTATTTCCCAGCTGAACTGAACATGTCTGTGCATTTTTCCTTCCAGGTCACCCAAGACAGCCAGTGCAAGCAAGCCCAAGACCACACTGTGAGTGCTGACGTCTGAGAGCTGCCTTTCCCTTCTGCTTCAGCCCCCTACACCAAGGTTAGCACCCGTTCCATCATTACTGGTTTCTCTTCCTTCACCAGGGCTGTGTGAAGAAGCAGGGGATCCCCGTGCTTTCATCCCCTTGACCCACAGGGACAGCTCTGTAGGGCAGGTGTCACCCAGGTGAGTTGCTCCTACAGCCCAGGTATGCTAGGTGCTCCTGCCTCCCACCTGGCTGGCAGTGTGCCAGAGGGAGCCTGGATATGTGCAACCAGTGCTGTTAAGACCATTGAACCTTGCTCACAATTGTTGGGTGCTCAGGGACAGTGTGTTTTAAGCCCTTGGGAACTTGCAGTCTGTGCTACTTGCTGCACTCGTCCTTCTGTGCACTGGCAGTGTGGAATGGGACTGTTTCCCAGCTGCTGGTCTCTGCTACTTGCTGTCCTTCACCTGAACAAACAGAGCTGAGACTTCACCTAGAGCTTGTGACAGATGTGATTCTGCTTTCTGTCAGAACCCATTAGGCTCCGCTTGCATTTCCCCAGGATTTTGTAACTCAAGGAGGCCCATCATCATGGTCCATGAGGCTTAGAGTCACAGTGAAGCGTTCCAAGAGGACTAGTAGTCTTTGTATTGCCACTGTCAAGAAATTGGAAGTTCGGGCCCGTGCTGCTCCAAAGTAATCAGTGTGGAACAGGCTGAGATGGCTGTGGGCTTCCTGCCTGGTCCTTGCAGCTGGATGTTTGTGTGCCTGGCTGGGATCCAGCAGTGCCCACCCTGCCTGCATGGTGTGCTCTCTGTGGGAAAGGAGCCCTCATCAGCACCGTGCCTCCAGGCTGAGCCCTTCTTTCACCCCAGAGCTCAGGTAGGCCAGAAGAAGTTACATGGGAAAGCTGCTGTTTAAGACATGTAGCTGCCCAGGCTTTATGGCTCTTCCTCTGAAGTGTCTGCCAGGGACGTTTGGGGCCAGTCCAGAGACAGCTGGTGACTGAGCCACACGTCATCTCATCCTGCAGCCCAATGCTGAAGCGGTACCCAGAGCGAGTGAGGCAGGGGTAGATTTACCTGGGAAGCTGAAAGAAGGAAGGACAAAGTCCTGAGCTCATATAGTGCTGTGTGCTGCGGAATTCCAGCCATGCATCATGGTGACAGCAGAGCAGCCCATTGATCCAGCTGAGTAGTGGCATTCACTAATCCTGCATCTTATATCTCTCTTAGTGATGGAAAAGAGGCATATTATGAGGGTAAGACCAGAGAGAAGTTTTGCCCGTGGTTCTGCTGGAGCTGCATGCAGGTCCCACTCCACCAAACCCACAGCATCCTCTCAGAGCTCCCCTGAGACATTTTAACTGTGTTGGGTCCACTTTTCTTCAAACCCTCTTGTTGACCAGGTAGCTGGATGCCTTCAGGGATAGCAAATCTACCCTATATGTGTAACGCAGCAGCTTCTCGCATTACTTGGCCATAGTGTGAACCTCTTCTCTCTGGTTGGGATATTGCCTAACCTGGGTGATACCAGTGAACTTATATTTGGGCTGAATTAGCCATGTTAGTTTGGCTTAGAGCAGTGGGTAGTAATCTGGAAGCCAGTAGAGCCTGCAGACCCTTGGACAGACTTGCGGTGCCTCTGTCAGGAATAGGATGGGATGGGATGCTTTGCTGGAACACTCAAAGACTGGGCAAAGTGAAGGTTATAATCTTCAATAGAACGTGGTCACCCCAGTGTCCTTCAGCCTGCTTCTAGCATGTGTGGGCTTCCATTGCCCCTTGATCTGACAAGCTGATCTAGGAGGACATCATTTTTCCACTGAAAACCCCAAGCAAATGCGGCTCGCCTTTCAGAGATGGGGCCCTGGGTTCCTCATGAGAACTGGCACTGGAGTTATGTGAAGAATCTCTTCTTTGCCCTACCATCTCTGTTTTGCGAGTAGGTTGGGCATTCAAAGATCCTGGTCATGGGAGTGTTGGGACAGCTGGATCCTTGTTCAGTTCTTGCTACTCCCAAGAATGGAGCACAGGATCATCTGCTGAAGCTAATTTTAGGTCTCTGAACATTGCTGGTGTCCCTCTGAGCTCCTATTTGTGTGTGATCCTGTGGCTCCCCACTAAGAGCTATGTGAGAGTCCCATATCCTTGTGTGTGAAGGTTTTTGCTGAGGCATAGTGTCCCAGGGATTAGGAAGAACTTTGAATTCCTCACTTACCTAAAGTGTCCGAGCCGTATCAGATGTATGCATGACCCCCTTTTTTCAATCTTAGCACCAAACACCCTCTGGACCTTGCTTTGTTGGTGCCCACACATTTCATGGTGGGAAGCAGGTTGCAGCTTTCCAGCCTTTTCCTGCCAGAAATGCAGCACCCTTCACATTTGCAGCAGTCGGGTCCTGTCGTCTCGAATAAGCACAGAAAACAGCCTCCCATAAAACCTCTGGGTGTGGAAATACTCCAAAGCTCACAGCCAAGTGAGGTGAAAGCCCAGCTCTGGCCTTCTCTGTATGGCTGGATGGCTGCTTGGCATCTGCCACTGCCATCCTTCAGCCCAGCGGCAGCGCAGGGTGAGGTCTCCTGACCTCTCCCTTGTTTGTACACCGAAGTCTTTCAGCCTTTCTGCATTTTTTCTTTTTTTTTTTTTTTTTGTTTCCACCTGCTCAGGTGATTATTATTTTTTTTAACAACACTGGGCTTAGTGCTGAGCTTTGCTAAGTTTCGTGTTGAGGCAAGATATGGCTCTGCAGTTTTGGCCCAGCTTTATTTTTAGCCCGTGTAAGACATGGCTGATGGTATCAGAAGGAAGTTGCACAGTCTTCTGAGCTCCATGACTCATCCTGGATCAGAACCGAGGCTTTGCTAGCTTCTGCTATAACCCTCGAGTGATGTAACCGGTTGTGGTGGGCCCTACTAGATCTGGGGAAGAGCAGAATGGGGAGGGAAGCCAAGCTTTTGGAAGTTCTATTTTATTCATTCTGTTAAATTGTTAAATTAATTCATTGAAATATATTGTCAGGTATCACACCTGAGTGTGGTTCAGCAATGTCCTTTGTCTTCTCCTTGCGTTGTGTGTCTGTACGGGAGAAGTGGAGAGGAGAGCTGTGCTTACGCACTGGGTTGATTAACTGCTTAGCAGCACGGAGCAATGGGAAAGAACAGTTTTTGCAGGATCCTGTCTCTGCTTCAAGTCACAGTGAGGTTCAGTGCAGCTAGAGAGACCTGTCTGAAGTGAAAATGGGCTGGGACTGAAGAGCAGAGACTTAGGACATGCTTGCCCAGGCTGCAGCAAAATAAGCCTGGGACCCCCATTTCCATCAAACCTGGCATGGTACTGCTGCAGGGTAGAGAGAGCTCATGGGGCTTTCTGACCTGCAGGCAGCGGCTTTGGGCTAGTCTGGACAGGGGCTGCGTGGCACAGACCATGATGTTGAAGCATCCCTGCGTCCCCCAGCATGATGCAGGGTGTAGATAGAGGGGCCTCTGGGTGGTGACCGTGGCTTGTGGGGTTGGGCTTTCACCACTGTCCCCTTTCTTTCCTCAGGGTAATGAACAGCCCTTTGGGAGCATGTTGAGGCTTCTGGGTGTCATGCAGCTGGTTTGATGTGTGGGGCTGCAGGGAGGGGACAGCAAGGCCTGGGGGAGCAGAGACAAAGGAGGGAGGCAGGGGGGGCATGTTTGGGGGGATTGCTATGGCAACTCGCTGCTGCCTGCATTGCTGCCAGCACACACACAAAAAAATAAAAGTGTGCAGGGTGGAGGAGGAGCTGGGGCAAAAGAACAACCTGCCGCAGCCCTTAATGCAGTCTCGTCTCGGCTGTGCCATGGGCTTGGCACTGCCATGCTCCAGAATGACAGTCTGGCATCTGAAGCCATTCTCAGGGTGGAAGGCCAAGGGTGTTTTGTCCATCTTCTCCCCTCTTTTGCCCCTTGCTGGGGAATGGGCAGGCAGCTCCTGTTTGAAGACCTGTTCTGTTGGAAGACAGAACCTTTTCTGGTCCAACTAGAAAGAAACCAATCTCCTGAGCCCTCTCACTGTACCACGAAGGAAAGGAAGTTGTTGTGCTGCCCTGGCTTATCCTCAGTGAATCACTATAAGTAACTGCAGCCTTGCCTGCATCCTCCCAGGATGCCTGGCCCTGTACTGTGCTGTCCACCTTGCACAGCCAGTTTGCCTTGCTCTGGGGTGTCTGTACCCTCCTGGAGCTCAGCCGATCCAGTGAGCCCTCTGGTCTGGTCTGAGACGATCCTCTGGGGCAGGTGAAGGAGAGTTTAAATGTTTTTGAAGCTGCCATTGGGGAGACCCCTTGCCAGGTGCTGATGGAGAGCTGTGTCCTGTTGCTAAAGGAAGCAGGGAACATCATGCTGCTCACTGCATGGATAGAACAGGTCAGGAAGCTGGCTCCAGTCTGGCACTAATGTGAGCGTGACTGAGACCTGACCTGTCACCCGTGATGTACCTAAAGCCCTGGATGAGAGCCAGGGTGAAGGGACTGGCTGGCAGCAAGCGCAGCTTGCCCGTCTCAACAGGAATGGCTGTGTGAGCTGTAAACCTCTCTCATTACACCTCTCAAAGGTCAGTGCTCACAGTGAGCTGCAACGCCCTGCCTGCAGCGCTGCATCCAGCCCAGACCAAGAGGGGAAGGAGCTCGCCCCAGCTTTGAAGGATGCTCTGAGATCAGATGTGGGGAGTTGCCATGGGGTGGCACACACTGCTGTAGTGCCTGTGGTCAGAGTTAGTCTGGGACTAGGATGTCCAAGCAAAACCAGGGTAGAGAAGTTGCCTGTCTGTGAGCAGCCCAAATGGCCCTGTGCTTGTAAATGTCATGATCCTTGCCTGAGCTGTGACTCCTCCATCCAGCTCTGAACCAGGGTACAAAGCTTCATCAATTCTCCTGAAAAACATTTCCAATCTGCCGTAGTGTCCATCTCAGATTCAGGATGATTACAAGCTCAGTATAGACTCTCCAGCACTGTCCAGTGCTACAGTTCCAGTCATCTTAAAACTCCCAAATAGGCTGGACTTGTTTGTCAGATGTTCCCTGGACTCCAGACCCTGATGTTCCCAAGGCAGAGCAAACAAGGAGGTGGAAGCTGGAATACAGAGTCTCTGGGAAAGCCGCCTGCGGCAGACAGCGGTGTTATTCCTCCCTCCTGCTTCTGACACGTTCCTTCCCTTCTCAGAGGGAAACAGCTTGCTCTGCACTGGCAGCCGGGGCTTCCTTACCATGGCGGAAACTGGGGCACTGGTACCTGACACCAAAGGCAATTTCACATCAGCAGCTCAAGGAGTGCTGTTCACATATGTGACCTTCAGCATTCGGTGTGAGAATCATAGAATCATTAAGGTTGGAAAGGACCTCTAAGATCATCAAGTCAGACCTTCCACAGAAGGCATTACGGTACATTATGGTTATGGATGATGGCGGAGCATGGTCAGAATCCTTTGAGCCAGACTGTAGTTAACCTCTGCCCCCACTTTCACAGCCTCTTGTTTCTGACCTTTCCTCTGAACTGAGGTGCCAAGAGATGCTCTGAAATACCGTGGAGTGGACACAGAGCCAAGCAGATAAGGCTCTCGGTTATGTGTGTGTGTTGGGGTGTGAATTGACAGTTTCTAGAGCAGAGGGTGTTTTCTCTTTTGCCATTTGGACCGTGCCTTACAGCCAAGGCCCTGGCCCAAGACTCATGCTCCTGGGCACTGTGACCCGATGAGTTATAACTCTGTCATCTCTGAAGTGCTGCTCCCTTTTTTTCTGCCTTGCCTGTTCATACCACACACTGCTGGGCTTGACTGTCTTCTCATAATTTAGGGAGTGCAGGTAGCAACACTCACCGAGGCAGAGGTTCCTCTTGGTCCCAATGATCCATCTTCTCTCTCCCAAAATCCCCAGCACTGTTCCTACAGCACTAGCACAAAGGATTAGAAAAGCCCAAATGCAGTGGGGTCACATACTCTGCTCCTCATTTGGGGAGGAGTTAAGACAGGCAGTGCTGGAATAAGAGTTTAGGGAGAGGCAGCCAAGAGAGATTTCCTCCTGGCTGAGCTGCGGTGTTGAAGTTTGGAAAGTACTGTGTGAGTTACGTGCTGCTGCACTTGGCTGCTGCCACCGCCTTAGGCAAGTCCGGGACATGCATACCTGCTAGTAGTCAGATGGGGACACCATCCTGAGCAGTGTCACTCAAAAAAATGGCCAGTGGACATCAGGAGCAACCTCGATGCTGCTGCTGCAGGAAGAGTGCTGGGAATTTCGTCAGGGAGAAGAAGGTGGATCATTGGGACCAAGAAGACTTGGTGGGTGTTTCTACCTGCATTCCCTAAATTGTGAGAAGATAGCTGAGCCCAGCAGTGCTGCAGTGCAGTGCTGTCTGGAAGATGCATAAAGAATAGCTTGCAAAAGCCAACTCTTTGCTCGACCCAGACCTGGGGAAAATGGCCAGACTCTGTGCACTGGGGTTTTCAGCAGTGTGGAAAGAGCATACTATAGGTAAGTTAGCACAGTCACGCCAGTTCTTTCCATACTAGTGTCTGCATTACTGATGAGATTAGCATAGCTGGGCCAGTGGTGGACAAAGAGGGTAATTCTCGAGGTCCTCTCTGCTGTGACTGCCAGCAAAATAAAGCAGTTACGGCATCAAGTAGGGAGATTGAGCTGTGCTTTCAATTCATCTTCTAGGAGCAGCAACAGCTGAAAATAGGACCCGTTATTGAGGAACTGGAATATTCTCAGGCTTTTTTGTCTGGGTCTGGTGGGTCTGGTCTTCTGACCTGGGCTGACAGTCTGGGATCTTAAGGTAGTTACGGTGATCTGACTTGTACATGTGATGGAGAGAACACAAAAATCGGTGGCATCAATCTGCCGCCCTGAGAACTCCCCTCTTGCTTCTGTCCCTGTTCCCTGTAACCACAGGGCTGCTTCATGGCTTAGGTTTGTGGAGGAAACAGACTGACAGCTCCTCTCTTTCTCCTGTGCAGCTCTCTCCCTGGCAGCTCGGTGGGGGTGATTTATTATAGATTACAGCTCTGCTTAATTCTGTTTCCCTACAATATCATACTGTTAGAGTAACTGAGCAAAACACAGTGGTGTTTCCGGAGGAAGGCTGCTATCAGAGGCCACCCCTGTAGCAGAGGCTGGAAGCGAGGAGGAACAGTTTACCCGGAAATGCCTGCGTTCGTGTGCTGGCCACTTTTGGGAAGGAAAAGGCATCTCACCCTTGAAAGCTTCCTTGCTACACTACTCCAAGCATTGCTGATGGAGCTGCACCAGTGTGAGCAGTAGTGAGAATGCTGCCCTCCAGAGCCTGGGAGTGGTGTGACCGAAGAGGTGATCTGGAAAGAAGAGTCAAATTCTGTCCTTAAATCAACATCTGAGTGGGATTTTTTAAATGTTTTGGGGTGGGTTTTTTTTTTCCTTTTGTTTGTTTATGGGTTGTTTTGTTGGGTTTGGGGGGGTTTTTTGCTTGTGGGTTGTTTTTTGGGATGGTTGGTCTGGGTTTTTTTAGTGGTAGTGTTGGTTTGGTTGTTTTTTTGTGGGTTTTTTGCTGCCGAAAAGATATTGTTCATACAAATCCTTGTAAGGAAAGATCAGGGAATTTCCTTTGGAGTGAGCCTGCCTGAACTCGATATGTCTCAGATGTGTGTTAACAGAGAAATGAAAAGATTGTGCCATAAAGTGATAGGGGATAATGAGTTTAATCTACTATTATGTTGTCCAGGGAGATAGAGCTGGAGCAAGGGTATTGGCAATAACGCTGCGCTTTGCATGACAGCAACAGCAAACACCACCTGAACACACTTCCCCCGGGAGGGGTGAAAGGGTCTGTTTTCAGAGCCCCCAGGAAAGTGGAGCGAGGCAACCACATGAGCCTGGGGAAAGATGCCAGGAGATGTGCTGATGAGCAGTGCCTGAGAGCTGTGTATTTTCTGTGGCTTGAGTTCTGCTTTCCCATTGAGTGGCCCAGCTGAACTGGACAGCACTGGGCTCTTAACCTCATTGCGATTGTGAGAAATGTAATTTTAATATTTCCAAGATGTCTGACCCGGAACCTGAATAAGTAAGTCTTTAGCTTCTCTGCCTACAAGGTGGATAGGTGGGTGGTGATCTGCTACTGCACCAGACAGGGATTTTAAAGGATGCTGGTGTGAGTGAATGCTGCTGTGGATCTGGTCTTGGGAAGCTTAACTGGTAAGCGAGCCCTCAGAAGGGTTTTGGAAGTGGGCGGTGAAAACAGAGAGGCTCAGGTCAGTACCTGGAAACTTATCAACTGCTAGAGCTGGACCAGAGGATCTGAGTCTGTACTCAAACACATGAATCTTTTAAAATAAAGAATGCAATGACCCTCTCTCAAGGAACTGTCCAGTCACCTACCAGTCTTCTGGGAGTCACAGCACTGGTTTATAATACTCTATCTTATTTGTTTTTCTTTTTTCCCTTTTCTGGGCCATGCTAAGTTACGTGCATCTGGTGTTGAGCTCTGGATGTTCCTGCTCCCTGTGGTACTAGAGGGCATGTAGGTCAGTCTGTGGGGCCTAGTGTACTCCCGCAGAGCTGGGTGCAGTCCACATGGCCAGCAGCAGAGTGGAACCACCTTCTGCTTCGAGAAGTGAGAGCAGAAAGGACTTGTAAACTGAATAGCTGCTTAGTGTGGGACACGTGGTTGTCTCTCCCTATTGCTGGGCTTTTCAGAGGTGTCAGTACCAGCCTTGCTCTGCTCCCAATGCTGTGACCCATCCTGGGGGCTGCCTACCCGCTCTCCTTGCTCAGGCCAGGGACAACACGCTGTGACTCATTTCCCCCATGGCCTGGGGAGCAGGGAGGGGTGGAGCAGGACCAGAAAGGGGCAGAGGGGAAGTTACAGCAGCTGGTAGGAAATGGCATGTTGGGGTGCTGCAAGGTGGCGGCTCTACCCCATCCTCTCTGCAGAGGTGGTATTTCGGGGTGCAACAGTGCCAGCCTGCTCTGTCTGCCAGGGAGTTGGTGTTTTGGGTGCCTCAGCACAGCCCTCGCTCCACACTGCCTTCTCCTGTGCCGGGGCAGAGGGCGCTGGCGGCACCTTCCATCGCCTCTGTATTCCCATATGCAGGGGGTGTGATCACAGACAGTCCCATGGCACTGCTTCCTCCAACGTGTGATTTATGGGCTGCTGCTCGAGGTGTGGATTTGAGCTTGTCTCACACAAGGCAAGCATCAGGAGTGTTGTCACTGCACCTCTTAGGCACTCTCGCCTGTCTGCAGGCTGCGAAGGTGATGGCATCACATCCCAGGTGATGGCATCACATCCCTCTCCATCTCTGCTTTGCACCTGGGCATTTAGCAATGGCTGTACCTAGGAGAAGGAGCAGAGGACTCCTTGCAGGCATGACAAGGGGAGTCCCTGGTCACAGCTGCTTCCTTCCTCACCTATTCCTCCCTTGTGGCCCCAAATCTGCCTCCATGGAGCATGTTTTGTAATAAACTCACTGAACTGAGGGCAGGCAGAGCAAAACCAGGAGACTCTAAAGAGTTGTGAGCCCAACCTGTGCTCATGTTGCCACAGCAGTGTGGGGCACAGGATCCCCACGTGCACATCTTGGTGACAGTTTGTGCTGGTGATGAGGACAGTCAGAGGCTTCTTCTATGTCCCCCCCGCATCTCCCCCCAGTCCTGTTCCATTTTGCGTACCTGATGCGTCCTGCAAGTCACCAGGAGATTGTCAGCACAGCTCTTTTGTAGGTGGAGAGTAGATCCAGCTTTCCCTGGATGCTGCAACCCGCCTTGCTTCTGTGAAGCACTCTTTGTTCGAGCCAGTGCCCTAAAGGGTTAAGCCACGGCTCTGGGATAGGGTTTGTAGCAGGAACAAAGAGGGCTTTTAAGGTCTGCGTTGGGCTAGGAATAGAGGGAAGGGATTGAGCCTTTCCCAGTGTGTTGAATTACAAAGGTCATGGAGACCCTTTTGCTAGAACGCAGCAGCGATTGAAGTCCCTGCTAGACGTGGAGCAGAGAGAAAAGGAATTGTGAAAGTCAGTGAGAGCAACTTCACGGGGAGCTTTAAGATGAGAGTGAAAACTGGAACTGTATCCTAAGATAAATGAGTGTTGAACACAAAGCTGTGAGCCACGAGGCTAGCACTTAAGGCTATTTGCGGGCCTTCTGCTCTGGTATTTTTGGTGATTTGGTTTTGTTTTTTCGCTGCCTGCATTGCTTTTGCAGCTGCCCCCACATATGTCACCTGAATTTGCAGCGTCACTGGTGTAGCCAGCACTTAGGCCTCAACCAGCCTGCTCTGAGCCGTTGAAGGCTGCAGAGGGTAAAAGACAATGCCTGCAAGGGAGGATCTGTAAAATTCAGAAGAGGAGGCAGTCCTGGATGCCTACAGGCATATTTAGCCTTGAACAGAAGAGGGAAGTTGGCTTTTCAATGCCTGCACAAGCTAAAATTGGATTTTTCATGTGCAATTAAGCAGAAAAGACGAATTCTATCTGCTTTTCTAGCCCCTCTGCTTACTGTCATCTCCTCAGGGTGCCCTGTGCAACACAGCACCAGAGGATCCAGTGAAGGAAGCTAGGGAAGGAATGGATGGCAGAAACCTCTACTTCCCTTCCCACAGCAAGATGGAAGGAAGCCAGGACTAGTTTCCCTCTCGAGCTTCAGACGGTGTGAGCCAGCAGGCCAGCCCACCCAGGACGCGTACGGAGGGCTGCAGGATGCGCTGAGTCAACACGAGCATCCCCTTGCTGAGGGTGGGGGGCTGATTTGGGCTGCTGAGACAATAGGGGTTTCCAGCCTGCAGGAAGAGTGAGCACCAGCTGTGAACCACACGGTAGGCTTTCCAATTTTAGCAAACCTGCATTCATGTTAACAGCCAGAAAAGGCAGTTTAGTCCTTAAAACTTCCAGGCTGGCTTAGGAGGCACCTGGCCATTCAGCTCCATCCCCTGGCACAGGCGTGCTCCCACATCTAAGCTTTCATTTAAAGAAATTCCACATCTGATCTTTATGTTGCATGAGATGACCTTGGATGTGACTTTTGGAACAAAGAGCTGATGCTTCACTGGGCTCTGTCTAGGAGATGAAAACTGGTCCCAGGGAATATGCCATGGGGGTCACTGCAGCCACCACCTGAGTTGGCAGCCTGGAGGCTGCTCTACTTTTTTCGAGCACCATGAAGGGAGAATTGTAGGGAGCACAGAGCTGCCGTGAGAAGATAACTCAGAAGTGGAAGGCTTGTCTCGGAGTTTTCTGAAATCATAACATCTTCTGTTGACTTTGGTAGATGGCCTGTTCTCAGAGTCATGCTCTGTGTCTGTCCTTGTAACCAGGAACCGTTTTGACAGAAGTGTCAACTCCATGTGCTTCTTGCTGCTTAGTGTCAGCATTGAGAAAGCCTGAACTTCTCCATCTGTTGTTGCCCCAAATCGTCTCTTCTCATCCTGTCCTCTGGTATCACATGTGCTGCAGAAGCATGCCATTGACTTAAAGGTGGGTGAAAAACTGGCTCCTCTCTGCTGACAGTTTCCAGCTTGCTGACCTGAAACTTGCTATTTGAGACAGCAAGGTCTTGTCACTGTGCTTTGGAGGGATGCTCTGCCACTCTCCTTAGCCACCTGGGCTGCAGAAGGGGAGCACAAAGTAGTTGCAAGGGATCCCCTTGGTGTGGGAGACACGTCAGAAGCAAGAGCAGCTTGGCTGTCTCTTCTCTGCTCTTCCCCCGAGCCTGGCTGAAGGGAGGTGTTGCAGATGGGGTGTTACCCCTCTGTTAGTCACAAACGGGAGTCTGGCAGGAAATCATCTCAGTCTGGCTCAAATCATAGCAGTTCCCAGCTGCTCTAACTGGATATAGGGCACATCCCTCAGCTTCCTCTTTGCCCAGCACCTACGACTGGGAGATAGCCTTGTCTAGGAGCTCGCTTAGGTTATTGCTCCTCTCGCAGGGGCTCCTAGAGCTTGTAGGGAAGCCCATCTTTGCAGTGGTAACAGGCTGATTTAATCATGTGCATTTAAATTGCTGGGTCTGTCCCACTGATGGATGACAAGTTCTCTTTAGCTGCTTGCCCAGTGCTGTGACCTTGGTGACACCATGCCCATGGTGTTGGCTCTGCCTTTGGCCTTGCTGATGACACATGATGAGCACTGTAGGTCTCCCCCACTTCCTTCCAAAAAGGGACCTGGGGACTGGAGCATCCTGACAAGACGAGGGATGTGCAAGGTAGGCTGCTGGAGCCTGTGGGACCTTGTGTGGCAAAAGCTTGGGATGTTTTTTTGAGAAGTGAGAAAGGCTCTATATGTGCATGGTGGAGATCAGGAGTGTAAAAATCCAGGGAGAACCAGCAGTTCTGACATACAGTCCTAAGCTTTGGCAGGAAATCATTCTTTGTCCCTATTAATATGTGGCAAGCCGGCCCAGAACATTGTCCCCCCTCCCTGGCCAAAGGATGGTTTGGTCTGGCCTTAATTCCTGGGTGTCAGGGCCTCCTGACCTGCCTGGGACTGTGTGACCCTGCTGGAGATGCGATGCTTGACCAGTTTGTTCTATTGCAGCACCAGCAAGGCTTGTCCTGAGTAACCTCCACGTGGCTCTAGTCAAAATACTACAGCTGACCAAGAGCTCCTGGGTGGGAGGGACCAGAGCGCCTTGTCAGCATGACACTGACCCATGGATGTGGAGAAGAAAGGGCGAGAAAAGAACCTGTGTCTGATCCCAGTCATTTTTCTCCGGATCCAATGGGAAATGGATCCTCTAGCTACAACTGGTGCAGGTCCACAACTGGGTGTGCTGCACAGACCGGCATCTCCCAGGCGCGCCGGCGCTCTTGTGTGCTCCTTGACGCAGATGGATGTGCTCTGGTACGCGGAGCTGCTCGCCGTCTGGGAGGTGTGTGCCACAGCTCTCGCTGGGCTCTGGCACAGCTGCGGTATGCGGTCTTCCCCTTGTCACCTCTGTCTGATCTGGTCTCCAGGAAGGAGGAGGCTGAAATTAGCTGGAGAGCCCTTGGAAGGGGTAATGCTGGCGGAAAGGCGAAGGGAAAGCATGTGTGGGGCAAAGCCTGTTTGAGCTTAGGCCCCTATGATGAAGAGAATTAGTAGTCGGAGGAGGAGCCTGCAGGGGACGGGTATATGGCATCATGTCTGTGGCTTGTACTGCCCACATTCTGGAGCTGGCCAGGCCTGTGGGTCCTGCATGGGCAGTGGCATTAGCTGATGCCGAGTGACCTTAGCTATCCTTAGAAAAATCCCTTTCTGGCTCCCAGGAAGCTCTGCACCCTGGAGAGCCAAACTCGGAAGAGCTGCAGCCTGAGGCCGCATGTTTGGCTGTACCCAAAGGCAGGTTATTGAGCAGACGGCTTGCCTGTGGATCAGAGCTGTGAGAGCGCCGGGTGACCCTCCCACAGCCAGCAGCGGGGGTCAGGCTGCTGGAGGGCTGATAAAGCAAATGGAGGCAGCCTCAGAGCCTGGAGGAAGCTCTCCCCCAGCATTGCTCCTTATCTCGGCAGCGCTGGCACACGGCAGCATGCCTGGCCTGCCTTTCTGACCCGTCTCCCCACCATGGACTTGAGCCAGCGGCGTCATCTCTGCCCCTCCTGCCGCTGGGTGCTGTGGGAGGCGAGGGCTCTGGCACAGCCCTGCCAGGCTCCCTGCCCAGTTTGCTGCCTTGCAGAGTTGGTGGCATTGCCCCAACAGCCGCAGCCAGGTCGCACACACCCGGGGTCACACATACGCACGCGCGTGCGTGCACATGGCTGTGGCAAAAGTGCGTGAGTCAGGCAGGAGGGGAGGGTGAATCACAGGAGAATGAGTCAGCAGGAAACAGGGGGCAGGTGCTGACCCAGTGCTGGGTTTTAAGGGAGCCCAGGGGCCTGGCAGCCCATGCCAGGTCCCCCAGGTGATGGGATGAGGGTGCCGGAGGAGAGCTGGGGAAGCTGCAGGGTTTAGCAGGTAGAAACAGTGCCTGTGGTTTGGAAATGGGCCAGAATCCATCTAGGCCACGTGCCAAACCCATTCTCTGCTCACATCTCCTCCAGCCATGGGTGCTTTGCTGTGCTGGAGCAGCCTGGAGCATCCGTGGTGCTGAGGCTTTCCCAGGAGGGACCGAAGGTAAGCACTGCAGGCGAGCAGTGTGGTGGTGAGGTATCCCAGCCTCTGGTGCATGGGGTGGGTCTTCGTCCCCGCACAGGCAGTCGGGTGTCCAGCCAGCTCTATGCAAGCTGAGCAGGCCTCTGTCAGATCCTGCCCAGTAACCTTCCCATCTGCTCTGAGAGAGTGGGGAGAGGATGGAAAAATGAATAATCCCTGCTGGGACAAAGAGTGATAAACAGATAGCTCTGGAATGAGCGCATGCAACGTCGGGGGAGAGCTGGGACAGGAATGATGCACTGCAGGTCTGGGAGCATGGTTGTTCATTGGCTCCGAAATCCCTTGTGTGCCCTGGGCTCTGCTGCAAACCCTGGGTAGGTGTTTGTGGACAGCTTATTCCCTTATCCAGGGAACTTGCTCTGCGCTGTTGGGTTTCCATCCAGCCCAGCTGGTCTCTGTAGGAGTTGGACTCATGATGGTCCTGCTCCTTACCCTTGAGGGCAGATGGAGGGCATGATAGAGGTGGATTTGGTATCGGTGCCACAGCGGTGAAGCCAAAGTTCTCTGTATTTAAGACCAAAGATCTCTGAGCAGCTGCTCAAAACTCCCAGCTCGGGATAACCTAGATGTGTTGCAGCAGGGACTGGTATTTCTACCAGAGCAAGGATCAAATACGTGTACAAAACCAGCCCCCAGTGGTCTCGGTGTTGAGGTGAGTCTCTTTTTTGCAGCACCCCCGAGGTGTGCAGGTGTCTGCTACTCGGTGCTGGCTGCAGGTGCCTCCTGGCCTGCCTAGTGACAGGTACCTCCTGGCCCGCCTAGTGACAGGTACTCTGGGCTGGGCAGGATGGAGACTAACAGGCTCCAGCTTTGGAGGCTAACATCTCCAGAGATATGCTGGATCTCTGGCCCTGCTGTGAGGCTTCTGATGTGCTGCCGCGGGCAGAGGCTGAGAGCAGTGGGTTTATGCAGCCCAGGAGAGGGAAGGCAGCGAAGGGGGCTCTCGCTGCTGCCGGCAGCTGTGGGTTTGGAGAGAAGCCAGCGCTGGGCTCTCCTGGGAAGCACCCAGGGACAGGATGAAAGACAACGGCACACAAAGGAAATACCAATTAGACATTAGGAAAAATATTTCTCCGCAAGGGCGGTTAGACTCTGAAGCATGGCCCACGGAAGGGAGGCAGTCTCTGCATTTGGAGACTTTCAGTCCTTTTGTCAGGGGCAAACCCTAAGCAACCTGCTCAAGCTTGGTCCTTCTGTCAGCAGGATTGGACCAAAACTCCCTGAGTTTCATTCCCACCATTGTTGCTCCCTAGTTCTGCAGTTCTTGGTGCACTTGGCAATGTAGCATCTCATGGGCTGTTGGACTGACTGGTCTGGATGCAAACAGAGGATTTGGGAGATTGTTCTGTCCATCTCCTTCCTCTGGCTTGGTTCATCTCATTCTTATGACATTAGAAGTGCTGGTGGATGGAGGCACTGCCTTAGCAGCATTGCCCAGTCATTGCTTTGTCCCCACCTATCTCAACCATGTCTCCAGAGGTCCACATTATTCCCTCTCTGCGCAAGCACAAAAAGCCAGTCATCAGTAAAGCACAGGGCAATAAACCACCCGCCTTGCTCTGCTGGCACTGCGGAGCTGTGATCTGTAGGGGGGTGCTGGCATTGTGAGGAGGATGCTGGTCCTCAGCCCTCCTTCTGGAAGTCCTCCAGGTTTATCTTCCCTGTGGTGCCTGTCCCAGATAGAGTGGCAATTGCGGGGGAAGTCACCGGTAGCCTTTTTAGAGGCTCCAGCTGCCTGACCATCCCAAGCAGATGGAGGCTGAGATGAGCCCAGAGAACTGTCTGGAAAGAATTACTTGCTCCCAGTATTTTCTGTTTCTTTGCCAGCCTTTTATTCTCAAGGCTGCTCTTTTCCTGATCCTGTCTTCCTGCAGGGCTGCCTGCTGGCAGCCTTATCAGCCATGTCTTCAGAAACAGCTTCACTCTGCGATTTATTGTGTCTCTGAGCTTTGACCCCCGTGCCTGATGCTGCAGAAGCCTGTGTCCAGTGTGTAAGTGCTCAAAGGGTATTTAGTGTTTGCCCCATCCCATCTGCAAGAGTAATGAGCCAGAGCAAAGGGGGCTGCATGTAGCCACAGCAGTAGCTGCATCTGCCTTCCCGTCTGGCAGTGGCTGGGAGGATGTCCAGGCTCCACAGATGCTTTTATGTGGGTTTTCAAGGTCTAGGACATTCCCATGAGCCCATGATAGTCCCCAGATCCCTTCTCACGTTGCTTCTCTCAGCCTTTCCCCTGGGCTCGATGATGCTGGTCTTCCATCTCGCTCGGAGTCCTGTGCACTCTCCCTTGCTCCGCAGTCTACTCATTAACTTAATACCACTCTGGGCACTCCCGCGTTACTCTGAAATCCCTGCTATAACAACTGAGCCCATCAAGAGCAGCAGAGTCCAGTGGCTTGAACCAAGTGGCCCCTGGGGTCCATTCCCAGCCGCATGGGTAGATCACTGCGAGGCTGGGGACGAGCTGGTTCCTGGTAGCCCGTGGTGAGCTCTCAGGTCTCTCGTGGGCTCTCTCTCCCTAGGAAGGTCAACTCTCTGGGGGACATCTGTGTCCCCAGCGGCACAGCTTCCGCCAGGTGTGAAGATCTCCTTCAACCTTCAACGTTGGGCACAGTTGCTGTTGTTAAGCTGGTTTCTGAGGTCTCTGAGCTTTGTATCCTGGCAGAAGCAGTGCAGCAAAACATGGGCTGCAGCAGCCGCAGCGAGTGAAGTTGCACATGAGCCTTCTCATCTTTCAGGGAGTGATGTGAGGGCTGTGTGTCCAGTGCAGGTGGGTTGTCTGGGGACGCAGCTGTGTCTCAAGCCCGTCCCTGTTCACTATCGCTGCTGTGAGGACGGAGGATGCTGATACGTGGGTTCCCCAGCGCTAGTGTGGGCTGCACCTGCCAGATAGCCCTGAGGGTAGGTCCGCTCTGGCCTCCGCCTGACATGAGGCACCAATTGAGCCTTGGCTTCCTCCATCTCCATGCAACACGCAGGTGGAAGGTGGATTCCTCCCTCCATCCCGTGGGCGTCCGCAGCCTGTGTGCATTGGTCAGAGCCTTGGCAGCCCAGCCTCCATGGACGGGGTGGCGGATACACCAGGCAGAGTGCTCTGCTGTCTGTGGGACTCTGTGGGTGGTTCAGGGTGTGTGGACCAGGAGCTTTGCCCTTTTCACAGGATAAAAGAGGAGCTGGGCTGTGTTTCCCACTGCCCTGCCTATGAGCATGGCCGCAGTCAGACACACCAGTCCCTCCTACTCCGTTGTTTCCCTTCAGAGGGGCTTGTGCAGTCTTGTGATTGCTTCCATTACAGGCAACAGTGCAAGTGTTTAGGTGACAGCTGCAACACCCTTTTCCTGTTCCAGGGTGTTTCTCTCTTGCCTTTAGTCTCATGGGAACAAGATGTCTCTTTTTCCTCAAAAGAGGTTGAACTGATGGTGGAAATCCTGCCTCCCTTCAGTAGCCCTGGATGTGTCCAGCTCTTTATACTCAAAGATGCACAAAGCCTCACCCTTATGTCCCAAATCCCTGCCCAGCCCATCTCACAGCTCTGACCTGTGCTAGGCTTGAGACTTCCTAAACCACAGCTGAAAAGGGGTGAGTTGGGTGGGTGTGCACGGCCCTGTGTGTGTGTGTGTGTGTGTGTGCGCGCACACGGTATCTCCTCCCCCCATGCCGCGTAGATGTCTAGCACAGGGTGTGGAAAAGATGCTGAATGTCCTCGCAGCTGCTGCAGCCTTATCTGCAGGCTGCAGCTTGGTAACACTGAGCCAGAGGCCTGAGTGCCTGTGCCCAAGCACCTCCCTTGGAGGGTTCTTACGGTAAACGGAAGTGTATCGCAAGAGGGGTTGCGGTGGGGACGAGCAGTTCCCATGGGGTGAATGCTTCATGCACAATCCTTGCTGCCCTCCCCACTGCAGGCACTTCACCTGCTCCCTCCTCCCACGCGTAGCTTTGATGCCAGTGGTGTGAGCTGCTCGGGGTAACACAGCATCCCTGGGACCTTCTCTGCTGCTCTGCGGTGACCTGCACCAGTGACCTGGTGGCTGTTCGGGGAGGTAGGGAGAGGTGATGTTGCTATGGCTCTCCTAGATGGGTGCTGGGGCACCATCAGTGGGATGTGTGCAAGGAGGCTCAGGCTAGCAGGGCTGTAGGTGTGTGGGGGATGAAGGGAGACTGGTCTAAGTTCAGTGATCGGAAGGCAACAGAGCACGGATGGAGAGCTGGGGGCGTTGGGACATCCCCACAACCAGGGGGGTGCATGTGAACAGGGGAGCATCTGATGGTGGAGGACAGGGTTGGAGTGGGGGTGAAGAGGGGCATCCTTATGAGAATGCAGAGCACAACTGCCACGTGAAGGGTGTGGGGAAGGTGAAGGATTGTGCATCCCGGGATCAGGCAGTGTGGATGGCTACAGGGCACAGGAGGAGCTGGCTTGGTGAGGTGGGAAGATGGGGCTGTAGGTGGCTGTGGCTCTATGTAGGCATGGCTAGGCATTGAAGAGAGGAGATAGAAGATGAGAGCTGAAGGAGTCCCGTCACCCATGGATTGCTGTCCTGCCTTCTCCCAGCTCACAAAGCATCAGTCCCCCTGGGGCTCCTTGTCAGGGGTTCATGTTTCTGTACCTTGCTGATAGTGATGGAGAGTGGCTTCGCTGTTCATGCCACACAGTTAGATCATGCTTCCCACCACACACAGCCTGGGACAGAGACCTGATGGAACACGAGTTACCAGTAAGTGACTGCCTTTTTGTTGGGGTTGAGTTGAGCAGATCAGGATATGGTTTCCAGGGCTTCTGAAGAAGGCTCCAGGACATCATTCTTCCTCTTGGGACATCAGATAGAAAAGGACAGTTAATGCTGACTTTTGTGCATCACTTAGTGTGGTGAGGGTCCTAGTCCTGCTTGGATGTTGTGGGGTGCCTCGCTTGGACAGATTCCCTTGTTGAATTTGAAACACGGCAGCACATTGAGGCCATGGTCATGGCCAGAGACTCCAGGTGTTGTGCAAGTGCAGAGCAGAAGTAGTCCGTGCTGCTCTGCCAGGACCCATTTGCCTTCTCGCAGCCATCCTGTGACCAGCTGCACAGGCACGTGACCTTGTAATAACCAACAGTGGAAAATTTTCTATCAGTTGCAGTTGCCACCGAGGTCCAGAGTGGAGCAGCCGGTTTGTGTGGTCACCTAGTGGTCAAGGTCCCTGTCCCTTGGGCCACCATCCCCCAAGGGGCCAAGAGGACTGGAAGGGAGCTGGCTGACATCTCCCTGTGTCTGGGTGTCCTGGGGCTTGCTTTTGCTGCGGGTGCGTTCTTTGTTGTCCTGGGGTGACTGCCGAGGCCACTGTGCCGCTGCCAGGCCAACGCTGTTGGACTCCACAGATTGCCCTGGCTTCAAGCCTTGCAGGTGCAGTTCTGGCTGCTCCTTCCCCCGGGAGCAGCGGCGGCTACCCCGAGGTGAAAAGATGCAGCTCTTTATGAAGTGGAGCCAGCCTGGAGGAATTTTCCTCTTGTGGCCAGCTGTTGTCCTGGGCCTGGCTTTCCTCCTCCAGCACTTCCCACTCGGCGCTGCCTCGGGGAGGGGACTGGAGGCTGGCTCACCCTCCAGACTCCCTGCGCCAGGAAAGTGGGTACCACCTCGGGCTTGTGGGGGTGAGTAGCTGCGATGGAGCCCAGCAGCATCCTGCTGCCTCTGCAGGGATCCTCTTGGGCAGCGGAGAGTTTTCCCCACCCCCAGCTCTGCCGCTGCCTCTTTGTTTTCTGGCAGAAGCCTCTGTGCCTTTTCATTGCCGTTGAGGCACTGAGCAGGAGTCTACATGTGCCGTGTGTGCGTCTCGCCGGGAACGTGATGCGGGCTGGCAAGGCTGCCAGGCCGGGCGTCTCCATCGCAGGGCTCTGGAGGCGAGCTGGCAGCTTTGGGGGTCTCCTTGCCGTGGGCTGTTTCTCTGGTCGAGCCAGGCTTCGAGCCGCTGGTTTCCTCCGCCAAACCCTCCTTCACGTTGGCAGCATTTCTGCACCTTGCCACAAGTGGAGTAAGTTGGGTGGGAAGGGGACGGTCCTCGGCTGGGCTCTGCGGGGGGCTCGGGCTCTCCACTGCGGTGCTCCCTCACCCTCGATCCTGCTGGGAAGACACCTGAGATTAGAGCAGCGCCGAGGGCTGCAGAGACAGATACGGCGGTGGCCGAGGATTGCTTCTGCTGTGCCTGCCTCTCCGTGTATTTGATCTCTCGACTTCCAGCAGGGACTGAATTCCTGTGCTGGATTCTGGGCTCAGCTCTTGTGAAAGGATCCAATTATTTCAGAGCTTTGAGCATCTCCATTTGCTGCCCATATTTGCGGCGCCCGGGTCTGCACTGGCTGGAATTCCAAGTGATTAACGTGGCTGTGACATCCCTCCTAGGGGTGTTATCTTTACTCGCTGTCCCCCACCACCCCCCTCTTCCTCCTCCGGCAGCAAGGAAGCGAGACAGGCAGGCAGAGACAAAGGTCTGTCCTCAACCTGGGCTGTCCTCTCAGCGAGCGGCTGCTGCAAGGGATTTCCCTGCCCTGCCTGCTGCAGGTTTCCTGGGCTCCTGGTCGAAGGCTAGAGCTGGGCGGCCGTGGGCTATGTCACTGAGGTTTGAGCTTGACGGGGCTGGGTGGGCAGGGGGTGCCACTGGGTTTGGAGAGCTGCCTGATTGTCCTGATGGATTTTAAGCTGCTTTTCATTCTTTCACTGTGCTTTCCTGGGGAGAGGGGCAGCCGTGCATGGAGGGGAGGCTGGCGGAAGGGGGGTTGGATGTGGGAGAAAGCCATACACAGGTGGCCGTTGTATAGCAGGATCTGCCTGCAGACCCTGCGAGCCTCCCCCTTGCCAGCCGTAGGCTATTGTCAGCATCGCTGCCGGCACGCCAGGCACCTAAGCAAGGTGTGCAGAGGCAATCCATGGTAAGACATAGGGGTATCAGAGGAAGCAGGGGTGAGCCCCAGGGCTGAGTGCTCTGCTCTGGCTTCCTGAGCTCCTGGGAGAGGGTTTATTGTGTTATCCTGGGTTGGCCGAGCAGAATGGCTCTGTCCCTGCGGCACCTGTGCGTGGGGCTGGGGCTGGGAAGGCACCGCATATCACTGAGCAGACCTCAACCGCTTGGGAGTCTGCCGCAGCTTGGAAACCCAGCAAGGAGGCCTTCAGAGAGGGCTGCTCTGTCCCCAGGGGCTCCTGCACCCCATCAGAGTCCCCTCCTGCAGGATGGGAGGGAGGGCAGCAGCAGCACAGCCTCACAGACACGGGTGCTGCGGGGCAGAGGGAGGTGCTGGGTCTGTCTCTGTAGAAGCTGTCTCTGGTGGTTTCCAGGAGCCTGCACTCTTAACGTGGGCATGGCCTCTTACCCCATCCTTTCCCTCTGGGCTTGGGCTTCCTCCCTGTTATCAGCACAGGGGCCAGCACTGAGCCAGGCTCTGCAGCTGCATAAATCTGGCACGGCAGGAGGCCTCCTGAGGACCCCTGAGAGTAGAACTTGCCCTTATGAAGGGGCAGAGATGTTCCCTCCCTCTGCATCCTTCCTCTCTCCCTCCCTCCCTCTCTCTTGATTCCACCAAGTGTGAGCTCCTTCCTCCCCATCCTGAATCCCGGGGGTGTACCAGAGCCACATCCACCCCAGCCATCTTCCCCTTCGGGCACAGTTTGCTCCTCTGGCATCTTTCTAATCATGTTCTTTCCAGGATTGTGACCTCTCCTGTGGACGGTGCTGGAGGTGGTCCCCAGCCTCTAGCGTCTGTCTCTCTCCTGACAGCGAAATGCCTGATCTGTCAGGCTGTGGAGAAACCCTTCTGTGGTGGCAGCATTGCGCTGCCATCCTTCAGGGTTGTGACAGAAACTTTCTGCCTGCTGGCACTTTTCAAGCTCTGCTCTTAGCGTGTCCCAGGGAGCTTCTGGGTTTGTGCTTCCTCTGGTTAGATTTCCTTCCTTCTCTTTGGTTTCAGACAGGACTGATGGAGCTGTGACTTATCCTCCAGGCAGCCCGTTCCCAGCAGTTTCTGTTGCCTCTTCTCTTGCCTTGTGCTCCGCTTGTACTGAGGATGATTATTTGTCCTCTTATAATGACAGCCCCTCTCTTTCCTGGCTGTGTGGTTCCTGCTTTTACCTCCAGTGGGGCTATGAAGGTCTCGTTAGCACTTCCCAGGCGGGGAAGCGGGAGGCAGGAAGGCAGTAAAAGCCACTTTAGGATTGGTTTGTGGTTTTTTGTGGTCTGCATGGTGCAAGGACCCCTGTCGTCCCTGCCAGTCTGTGGGCCTGGTGCTCTGCCTCTTGTCTCCCAGCCGTGTGTGCCCTTGGCTGGCTGGCAGTGCTGCTCTGGGAAGCTGCATGGAAACCTGCTGTGTGGATCTGTCCCCTTTCAGGCACAGCTCTTGCTCTCTTCCTTGTACCAGTGCTGCACTACCAGCCCTACCGGGCTCCCCTTTCCAAGGGCTCTGCTATTCCTGCCCCAGGACAGATGCCCTCCTGACTGGCAGAGCTGCCCTAGCACCCATCCCATTCCCTTTCTGGCTGGTATGTACAGTTAAAACAGCAACAGATCCTTTTGCAGGCTGCAACCCGGCATGTGGTACAGCTGCTGCATCGCCCAGCCGGGGACACTTCTTCACCTGCCATCCTGCCCTGTGGCCACCAGACTGAGACCACGGTCTGTTAATCCTGAGTTCCCCCTGGGTGTGCTAATAGGAAAGAAACCAGCAGGTAAGCCAAGTCCTCAACCCCCACCTCACAGGCCTGTCTGTGCGATCCCGCATCAGGGTCTGGTAGCTCAGTGTCCCTGGGGAACACAGTGTCTCTACCCCAGCGCCTGGGACACGCTCCCTCCCTGCATGTCCTTTGGCACTGGGTGTTTTGTGGCTGTTGAAGCGTAGTGCTCTTCCCCAGGCCTCGCTGCGCTGGAGGAAGAGAGGAAAGCTATGCCTGACACAGCTCCAGACCCAGGTACTGAGAGACCCTGGCAAAAGCACAAGGTCCCTCCTGTCCTCTGAGCGTTCAGTAGGACTGTGAGCCTGGCAGGAGCAGGGCAGAAGGCAGGAGGAGCTCTAGCTGAACTTCCCGCACAGACAAAGCCCTTCAAGTCCTATCTTAGAGCATCAGCACGGGCTGAAGCTCTGGCAAAATCAGTGTCACTTGGGCTTAGGAAAGGCCAAACCCTTGGCTTGGGTACAGGGAGCACCACGTGCTGCATCCAGGGGATGGTGCCTGCGCTGCTCAGCTGAGGTGATGAGGACCTGGCTCTCTTTCTGTCCCATCTCAGTGGCCAGAAGCAGGGCTGTGGAGATGCCTAGGTCAAGGGGAGGAGAAAGGAGAGGTGACCAGGTGCTATCTCCCCATCGCTGCTTAAGGTGCAGGAGTCCTGCTGCATGGAGCGGGGGGGATCCCACTGTGTGCTGTGAGAGGCTGAGCCCTGCTGTGAGCGAAGTAGGGAGGAGCTGCCTCGGGAGGGGCACAGCCAAGAGAAACCCCAAGGCTGGGAGAAGGGGGATGGGAACCTCCCCTGGACACAGTGCCTTACCTCTCCAGGAGGGTGAGGAGCAGTGCTGTGCTCCCCATCCCAAGGGGATGGGCAGTCCCTCCAGGGGGATGTACAAGGACGTCCCAAGGTGTGCTCAGAGACACTTGCATTGGGCTGGGGAATGCTGGCATTTCCCAGCACAGTGCTTCAGAATGCAGTATCTGGGCTGGCAGAACATGGTGCTGCACCTTGTGCTAGGCGTGTGCACTGCTGGCTAGCGTCGATGTCACCTAGTGACTGGTGTTGCAGTCTTGGCTGGGGTGGACTTGCGGTGTCAGCTTGTCAGACTCTCCTGATGGACCCATTCTCCTGAAAGGCAGATGCTGCTGAGGAGTAGAGGGCTGAGACTGCAGAGGGACATGGGAAGAAGAAGGAAAGGATGCAGGTGAAATGGTGTATTTGTCCTGGCATGGGTGCACACAGAAAGGACGTGGCTTTCTTGTGCCACACCATGCTGACTCTTGCTGCAGGTTGCTGATGTAGCTTCACAGTGGCTGACTGTGCCACACAAGTCATGGTACAAATCTCTCCCAGGGATGGAACAACCTTTGAGGTAGGTAGAGCGCAGCATGTTACCACCATGGCGTCCACCCACAGCTGCGGGCATTCACTTGCTTTTCTACCTGCCTTGGTGCAGGCCCCAGGTGGGGTGCCAGGAAGAGCTGATCTTTACAAACAGTTTTTCTTAAGGTTTTGGACTGGAGGTTTGTTATGCTCTGGTGTTGATTTTCCCTGCTGCAAGTGCTCCTTGGGAGCTGGTGTGTAGTATCTCTGTTCTGGCTGGTCGTTGGCAGTGCTCTACCCTAGCACTACTGGTGGTGGCTTTTGGGATGGCTGATGATCAGGGGCTGACCATAACTGCCTGTTAATTACAAGTCTTATTGGAAATGTAATGGAAGAATTTCCCATTTCCTGGGGCAGGCGAGAGCAGGCAGCAAGCACAGCAAGTGACCTACAGAGGCTGGCTTCCCAACTGCAAGATGATGGAATGCAGATCTTGCTGGACCAGGGTGTCAGAAGAGGGGTGCACTTGAGCGTTCAGTGCTTCTGAGCATCCCTGGGGGAATTTTGTTCCTCTGCCTGGCCCTGCTGTTTCCAGCCTTCAGACCAGTGCTCACTGCTGGGTTGGGATGCTGGCAGGACAGACAGTGGCTTCCCTCCAGACAACCACTGCAGTGAGCCCCTGGTTGAGGGCTTCATAAGGAAAGAGGCAAGAAGAGCACATTCCCTGGGGATGGGCAGCATTTCTTCTTTCACCTGGAGGTTCCTGGGCCAGCAAAGCACGCAGGCTGCCCCTGCCACTGAGAGGCTGAGGGTGAAGGTGCTCTAGGGCTCCTGCCCACTCTGAAGGTGTTGCACCACGAGCTGCTGCCTGAGCTGACTCTCCTCTTGCCCTCTTCCAGGCATCAAAACGGCGGTGCCAGTGGATTATGACCGCAGGGGAGCTGTGTTGCATCTGCAAATCTCCTTTGTGCATCAAGGGCACATGTGAGCAGGTGAGTGCTGTGCACATGAAAGGACTCCTGTCTCTGCGCTAAGGGAAGCCGGTGGGGGGCCATCATGGCTCAGTGCTGTCAAGCTCCTAGTTTTTGCCTTCCCTGACAGGCATTCCTTGTTATAAGAAAGCAGTTGCCAGCTTTTCTCCTTGTCTGTAGGGACAGAAAGTGTCCTGTGCTGTGGGTGAAAGGGGAGGAGGTGGACGTGAGACCATCATCTAGCTGGAGGCACAGAGATTGCTGGCGATCTGCAGTGTACATGGAAAGCAAGGCATGAAATTGTTACCAGAAAGAAACGGGGATCTGTTCATATGAACAGGTTTTCATACAGCAAGGCATGAAAAAGGGTTATGAAGTATGAGCCAGCTATGACAGTTCACAGCTCAGCTCAAATATTTGTGGTTTCAATGGAAATCAAGGTGATAACGCTGCCTGAGATGTCAGAGATGTATTTGGCCATTGGATTTGGGAGATTGGGAGAGGCTGAGCCTTAACAATGCTTTCTCTGCTTGTGTGACCCTCCAGGCAGGCGGTATCCTGGAAAGTGTCTGAATCACTTCAGCCCTGCACCTCCTGCTTTTCTTCCCTTCAGAGCCACTGTGGAAACTGAAGAGCTGGAGAGGACGGTGCAGAGGTTTGGAGGCACACCGTGATGGTGGGAGCCATTCCACGGCAGCCACGCCGCTTCTGGGGGGTGCCTGGCTGGCAGGTATCTTCAGCTACTTGTGCCAACGACCGCCCACTGAGGGGCAGGGAAGTTAATCTGGAGCAAAGCGGGGGTCCGCTGCAGAGGGGTAAGTGTGAGGGGCAGCCAGGACAGGCTGCAGTGTGGTGGGTTACACAGAGGGGTTGCGGTTGGCAGGGGCCTCTAGAAGTCATCTGGTCCAACCCCTTTGCTTAAGCCGAGCTATCTAGAATTGTTCCCCAGGCCTGTGTCCAGACACTTTTTGAGTATCTACAAGGACAGACAGTCCACAGCCTCTATGGGTAACCCATTCCAATGCTCTATGTTTCCTAATATTCAGGTAGAACCTACTGTGTTTCGATGTGTGCTCATCACCTCTTGTCCTGTCACTGGACACCACTGAAAAGAGCCTGGCTCCATCTTCTTTGCACCGTCCCTTCAGATATTTATATACATTGATAAGATACCCCTAAGCCTTCTCTTCTCCGGGCTGAACAGTCCCAACTCCCTCAGCCTTTCCTCATGGGAGAGCTGCTCCAGTCCTTTAATTATTTTAGTGGTCCTTTGCTGCACTCTCTCTGCTGTGGCCTCCCCAGTGCTGAGCAGAGGGGACGAACGACCTCCCTTGACCTGCTGGCAACACTGTGTCTGATGCATCCCAAGACACTGTTGTCCTTCCTTGTGGAAAGGGTGTGTTGCTGGCTCATGGTCAGTTTGGTGTCCACCAGGAACCCCAGGTCCTTTTCTGCAAAGCTGCTTTCCAGCTGGTCAGCCCCCAGCATGTCCTGGTGCATGGTTACGCCTTTCATCACTCCTTTTACACAGAACCCCTGGGCTCATCCACCCTGTCCTGCCACCTTCCCATCCACATCACAGTGGGGTCAAAATGCAACTCAGCCTTGGTCTTGCCAAACTTGAACCACTTGGAGAACCAAATCCTCTGTTGCTCACCTGTCCCTGTGTCTTTGCTCCACAAGAGCCAGCAGAGTTGTAGGGAGAGGCAAAGAGCAGACCTGTGAGGCATGAGCTGTTTCTCAGGCTCTGGAGCTCCTCGGTCTGCAGGTGACATTTCCTGCATCTCCTCAGCTCTTGCAGCCGTTTCAGTATTTGTCATGCCAGAAAATATCATGGCCAGGATTCTCACAGTTCTCAATCAAGGCTGAAAATCAGAAGTGAGGCACCATGCAGCATGGGGGAAGTCAGGCCCTCAGGGCTGGCAGGAGTGGGTAGGTGGTGCAGGAGCCCATGCCCCGCCCTCCATGGTGGGTTCTGCTGTCCCTTATACCACACAGCTGCTGATTGAGGTGGTGGAGGTCCCTGGCCCAATTTGAGAGAGATAACTCTGATGTTAGGTCAGGCTCCTGACCTTGCTGTGGGGTTGGCAGTTTAGGGCACCAGCTGTGCTGTGTTCAGCACAATGTGGCCGGGACAGGTCCTCTTGGTGAGTGCTGAGAGATCTTGTTGTTGTTCCCCAAAGGGGTGATTACAGGCCTGAGCCCCTAGGACTGGTCTGACCTGCCTGACTCCTGCACTGCAGAACAGCACAAGCACATAAATTCCCTGGCACAGGGCAGGCCCCCTTCTCCCCACTTGTCCAGACTTGTCCAGCCCAGCTGGTGACTCCTCTGCGTGCCCAGACTGGGAAGAAAGTGCTGATCCTGCAGGTGGGTAACACCACAGGGTTCCCTGGAGAGCCACACCAGCTTGGTTCCTCTTCCCACCCCTGGAGTGAGAGGTCTGAGTGGGTCTGTATGAGGAATGAGGAGCTGCCTGCATCCAGGCAGGTATCTCACAGCCAAAAGCTGGGGTGATCTTGGGGGAATCCTGGGCTGATCTTCATCCTGCTCTCTCTTTCCAGATGCTGTACTGCACTGCACCCCATAGCGGAGGGCTCACCTGGACATCCTGAGTGAGGTGGGGTTCACTTCCCACCCCCCATCCTCACACCCTGACCTGTGGCACTTTACGGCCCCTCCTGCTGCTGCATGGGCTGTTCTGACTCCGGCTCCGCTCGGAGTCCAAGCAAGTGAGGCTCCATGCGGCACATCCACGCGGAGACGTCCCTGCCCCCAGAGAGCAACACGGACCCCAGCCTGCCCCGGCCCAGCGGAGAGGCGTCCTTGGAGACTTCCTCGCAGCGCTGCACCCACCGCAGCATCCTCATGGGCTACAACGAGACGGAGATCAAGCGCCAGAAGGTTTACCAGGTCTCCATCTTCTCCCATCTCTCCAGCTCCCCTGAGAGCACGGAGCAGCGGGCAGGCAGCCGGCCGGCCGTCAAGAGGGGTTACCCAGAGCAGCGAACTCCGGAGGGGGGGCGAGATCCCAAACGAACTCACTGGGGTGGTGGGGGGGTGGACGGCAAGCATGACGGGGGCCCTGGGCAGGCTTCCCTGGATGATGACGATACCTTCGAGGATGGCCTGCTGGTGGAGGAGCTATCCCTGTGTGGCTCTGCCCAGCACTTCTCCCACAGCGGGCTGCGGGTGGTGGAGCACCGGTGTGAGGGCAGCCCTGGCCACAGCCCCAAGGCCAGCGGAGAGGACAAGCTGCAAGATGTCTCCTCCTCCTCCTGGCCCCAGCACATTGCTTGCAGTACTTTGCACATGAGAGACGGTTGCGCTGTCTCATCGGGGGATCAGCCCACAGACTATGGGGATAATGGGGTGCAGGCAAGTGGCCACAACTTACTTCACCTTGATTTGCACAATATTGCACAAACAGCCCGGTTGGACTCTGGTGGGAAGAGAGAGAAGCCAGGGAGCAGCCCAGCTCACAGCAGCAAGGCTAGCGGAGAAGAGGAATGGCCAGCGGTGGCCAACGGGTGCAAGGAGCCCCCAGCTCTGCACACAGCACTCAGCCCTGAGCCCAGCAACCTGAGCTCCCTGGAGAAGACACCCTGCGGGAGCAGCCAGCTCAGCAGCAGCAGCTGCCCAGCCAAAAGGAAGCTGCTGCCTGCTGGCGAAGTTGTGGCCGACTCCTGCTCTGAGGACGAGAGCCTGTCGCTGCCGGCAAGGAAGAAGCGGGTCTTGCCATGCCACCCAGTGCCCACAGCCTGCCGCAGCACCGATGCCAAGGGGGCCCCTTTCTGGAACCACCTGCTTCCCACAGCCAAGGTGAGCATCTCTTGTGAGGGGAGGCAGGCGACACCCAGATCGTAGGGCTGTCCTCATGGGCGAGGTTGTCCATTGTGACACTGCGCCCTGTCATGTCCCAGTGCTGCAGCGCTGGTGTGAGCAGGGCAGGAGCTGACAGCCAGCCCTGGGACACACGTCTGTAGGTTGTCACCAGCTCTTGACACCTTGGATCCTCTGCTTGCAACCAGCTCTTTAGCTGGAGAACCTTGCTCACACAGGCCACAATGTCCCCATGACAGTGGGAGATGGACATGCAGCGTGGGGCCACAATATCTGACAGCTTCGTGTTAACCTAGATTTACCAGCAGGCTTGAGAAGAGTGGCCTCTGCCCGCCTGATGAGGAGGAAGACAGAGGTGGGGGTTGGCCTGAATCCCTGGGTATGATGACCACCAGGGCAAGGGTTTGGTGGCAAGGGAGCAGGACTGGACATGCTCCAGGCAGGGAGTGGGAGCCCCAGTGCTGTGTGCAGAGATGCCACTGGCTTTTCAGCACTTCTAGAATGCCCATGGTGTGTCCTCGGGGATGCCACAAGCTCTCAGAAATGTGGTAGGCTCTGGAGGTTTGCAATCATCCTGGCAGCTTAGGAACTGCCTGTGATTCCACTTTGCTTACCCACCCCTCCTGAGCAGCTCCTTGCCTTCACCATGTCCTGCCAGCTCAGGCTGCAGGACGCTCATGCCAGAGATGGGACGCTCCTCTCTTTCCCTGGGGCATCCCACGATGCGAGGACTGGTCGCAGAGCTACTCTAATTTCTTGATGCTTGGAGCCAGAACACAGCGTCCAGGGGTCCATCCCTGCCTGCGTGCCCTTTTTGGTGACTGTCCCCCAGCCTGGCTGCCCCTAGCACTGCCCTTGCAGAGTGAAGCCCTCCAGCAGCTTCCCTGGGTTTTCCCGCCCGGTCATGCCAGCCAGGTCCATCATCCCTTTGTGTTGTGCTGCCCTTTGTGTGGCTTCCAGAAGGGAAAACCCCTGAAAAGGGGACATCTTTAAAAAGAGGCTGCAGTGTGGCTCTGGCTTTAACCCCCCACCCTACAGCTGTAGGACCCTGGCTGTGGCCAGGGGTGGGCAGTGAGCCCTTCTGCCCAGCGACACTACTGAGGACTTTGCATGAATCACCAAGGGATGGGACTTTTCCCGGGCTGCTCGGGGATCTTCATCGTAGGTGTTACCGTTCCCTGGGAGGTGCAAGGGGGTGTTGGTGCATGACTCTGTCTGGGAGTGTTTTGTCACTGGGACTGGTCCTGAGACGACCTTTGCAAAGTGGGAGTCGTACGCTGCACCCTTGGGTTGGCTACCAATGCCCTCATCCCCCGCAGAGCCACTCTGCAGCTTGGGCAGCCCCATGTCCCCAGTAGACACCCCAACTCTCGTGCTGCTCTGCCGGCCACCACTGCAGAGGTCGCTGACAGCTCCCAATGGATGGGAGCCTGTGCAATCTGGTGGGACCCTCGTGGGGCTCTGGGGCAGGGCAAGGGGTGATGGTTTCTCCCAGGGATGCGAAGTCCCCGGTTGCTGCCCTAACACTGTTCTTGATTTCATGTCCCTTGCAGAGCTCTGCAGATTGCACTGCAGTTGGGAGGAGGCTGAAGAGCGGGTTACGCCTCAAATCGTGAGTGTCCTGGCTGTCCTGTGGGGTGGATGTGGGGGCTCAGGGCACCTGGCCACCCCAGCACCCTGCAGACCCTTGGGAGGTTCAGGCTGGGTCTAATCCTCTTCCCTACCCTGCCCCAGATGTCTCCCCTCCACAAGACCTCAGGTTGTGGGACAGTGGGGGTTTTCTTCTGTCCCTGGGGGTAGGAAGATGGGTTCAACCTCCACCAAAGAAAGGGATAGGGGACCGGGAGAGGGATCCACATCCTCAGGGCCAGCGTGGGGGTGTGTGCTCTCCAGTGCAACACCCGTCTTCTCTCTCAAAGGCGACATCTGCGGAGCAGCCTCCGGAGGGCCACCAGGTCCTCTGCAGCACCCTGGACCACCACCACCATCAGCCATGCTCTGCTGGGCAACTTTGAGGTAACTGCACTCACCTACCAGGCAGGGGGATGGGTCCTGAGGGCTCCAGGCTGGGCTGGTGGTGGGTGAGAGGCTGAACCTGACACAGCCCTGGTGTGGGGCTGGGCTGATTATCCCCAAGGGCCTGGCATTGCAGTGGCAGTGTCACATGGCCACCATTCACCAGCAGGATGGCTCAGCCAGCTGCTCCCTGGCAAATGTGCCAGGACCCTGGACACTGCTGGGATGGCTGCTGCAGGGCTGAGCCGAGCTGTGTTCACTGCTTCTCTGTTAGATGGCTGGGTTTAGCCCACTGATTCAGCTTGGGTCTGTCTCAGAGCAAGCAGACAGAGCCCCCCATGGGTGGTGTCTGGACACGTGAGGCCAGGCAGGCACATGGTTGCAGTGGAGATGGGGGTGATCTCACCCGCAGCTTTGAGGCGATGGGCAAGACTGGTGTTTGAAGGTCCCTAACACTTCCCTTCTCTCTCAGGAGTCCATCCTGAAAGGGCGCTTTGCGCCATCGGGGAGGATTGAAGGCTTCACGGCAGAGATTGGTGCCAGCGGCTCCTACTGCCCTCAGCATGCCACCCTGCCCGTTGATGTCACCTACTTTGACGTCTCCGAACACAGCGCACCCTCGCCTTTCCTGGTACGTGGATGAGGGAGGGCTGGGACTGGGTGGGGGGCGAGTGGGGGCTGTACCCAGGCACCACAGATCCTGGGAGCTGCTCCTCTCTGGAGAGCGTGGCTCAAGCAACCAAACACCTGAGGAGACCACTAGTTGCGTCCAGAGCGATATTTAACCCAAAAACTGAAGAGCAAAAGAAGAGGTCACCCTTGCAGGCTTATGAACAAGCCACCTTGTGGCTCTCGCTTTGCTGTCAATTCTTTGTTGCTGCTTGTTCACTCCCTGATCTGGAGAGGGACTGAGCTGGGCATCATTTTGCCACTTTGTGGCCGTTCCCGGCGAGGGGTCTCTCAGCCCTGTGCTGGGTCACATCTGCGCTCCCTGTGGGCTTTCTCCTCTCATACGCTGTTTCTTTTGCCCCAGGGAGTGATTGACTTGGAGGCCTTGGGAAAGAAGGGTTACAGTGTCCCCAAAGCTGGAACCATCCAAGTGGTGAGTTATTCCCTGACCTCTAGTAGTACGATGGGGAGGGGACCAGCTGGGCTCTGCTTGACCCTGGGGCGGAGATGTGCTCAATTACGTTGTTTGGCAGGGCAGCAGCCAGAAAGGTTGCGCAGAGGAGATACATGGACATCAAGATAGCATGGCAGAGGGGAGCGTAGGGTGCTGGCAGGGAGACAAGGTGTCACGGCTTGGGGTCAGGGC
>WEIS01099363.1:0-15668 GCA_013389965.1 Todus mexicanus
TCCTGGACACTATTCTCATCTGTAAGTCAATAAAATAACCTGAAGTAGTATCAGAAGGACACCTCTTGACTTGAACCAAAGTCCAGGTGATCATCAAGATATTGTGAACTTCCTTGATTATGCAACTTGTTTGTCCGTCAGAAAGTCTTGTTGTTTGGTTTTAATTACCTGAAATTAAATATAGTATGTTTTAGTTATGTGAAAACTGGGAAGATAGTAAAGGACAGAAATGCAGTTGGAGAGACAGGATTTTCTAAGGAAAATGGGCAATAAAGAACACTTTTAGAACGAAAAAAGACTAACAATCATAAATCTAGAATGGAATTGGCATCTAAGGAATGAATTGTGCTTAAATTTAATATTGGGGCAAGAATTTAACTATATTTAAATGGAGCTTGATTAGTTCGTGAATAGAATTATATAGTGTTGTCTTCTATTTTGCATAGGATTAGATTTGTGGTTTAAGAATGACATATCCAAATTGCACTTTAGCTACTCAAAATATATACATCTCAGATAGTCAAATCTGTCTATTTTCCAAGACTGCCTAACACCATAAGTACATAAGTGTATAAGTACATTATGCTCCTCTCTGCCTAGCTGTGACATATAACTGGAGTCACCCACACATACTTAGAGGTGCTTAATTTGTCTAGCTATCTGGACAGACTCCTAAATTCTCTTATCATTCCCAAGAGAAGCTTGACAAGCTGAGCTGGGGATTAGATCTGTGACTGATGTGAGAGTGGTCATTACTGTCCCTGACTGATAGAGCATTCTGTTGATTATGCCATATTAAAGTACTGAGAAAAATGGGTGCAGCACTCAAGTTAAGCAATTTAAACCTGTCTTCCACTTCCTAGGGCAGAAAGGGCTATGCAATAGAAATAGAATATCTTTCATGTAACCAGGACATTAAACTGGAAGGACACCTATCTGATTTTCTAGTCAATCACTCTGGAGATGGTTTTGTCTAATGACAATATATATTTTTTCAATGTATAATTATTTTCTCGGATTAAGATCTAGAAACTTGATTCCACTGGTTGCAGGTAATACCCAGTTTCTGGATGAGGTTTGGCTTCCTTATCTGCTTGGTCATTTTGAAGTGCATTCACACAAAATGTTCTGTGGCTTAAATGCTTTTGATTACTGTAATTAGGGAGGCATGAATTCATTCCTCTTAATCTGATTTCCATCCTTTAGTCAGTCTTTCCATTTCTCGAGTGAGTTCTCCAAGCAGCAGGCTCTTGTTCAGGATGCAAAAGCCATCCTTTCTTTGGTGTCTGTACTTCAAAGATAGTAGATAGAGTTATTCAGAAGTACATGGAGTATACAGTTTTATTCCAATATTGTGTCCTAAATTTTCTGAGTATCTACAGTTAACGTATCTTAAGTACAGAACAAATTACTGAAATTACTGAGTTCCTTGGTTCTTATGTTATTTACCTCAGAAGCAAACAGATATCTTTAGTCCTTGATAATTATATGTACTAGTTCAAAATCTAACAATTCCAAGCTATCTTTTCAGATCTCCCTGTATAGATGGCTACAGATAATCATATTTCTTCATCCCTATTCAATCACTATGTAACCTTTGCTAAATACTCATTTAGAGAGAAGGAGCCAAGTTTATTAACTCACTTATTAGGTCTGCCCGTCCTCTTGGCAGACCAGGCTAATCTTTTAACTGTATCAAAGAGAATTAATAGATTGACCTTCTTTTCTTTTTTGAGTTCACAGTCCCTCGATGCCCTCAAAGGAGCCAGCAGAGATCTGTGTTTACTTGGTGTTTCTCTTATCACAGAAGGTGTTATGATTGTCACATGTAATGGTCCTGAGGGCCACAAATGCTTTCCCTGCAGATTGAGAACACCTTATTTTTCCTGATAAATCTGTACATGCAGACTTTTTGGTCATAGTGATTTGATAATGTTGATGCCATAAGCCTTGTAGGTGTACCTTTACTGTCTCTTTATTAAGAAGTCTGATGTAAGATGAATGCACAACTGAAAACAGTCTTCTGACCCTGTGAAGATAAGTTCACTTGCAAAACTTCCAAATGTGACTAGTTTGTCTCTGCTTGAAGCTGAGGTGGCATCTCCAGTTTAGTGACTGTAGTTTTCATTCCCACAGATTCTGTATTTCCAAGCCCAAATCAGAAACTACAAGAATGTGTGAATTTCAAAATGTTCTTATTTCATGTTTGTGCCTCCAGTTGTTTAAGCTGGTAACTTTAATTGTTGTTTGAGGTGGAGCATAAAACCAAGTTATTTTACAAATCAAGTTTCCAAACCTGAGGACAAGAAAAAGAGGGTGACTACATCATTCTTCATCTGTGGTTCCTGTTTAATCCCAATGATTTCTAAACTGCTGTCTGATTTGAGACAAATTTCATAGAGAAACAGATATTTGAAACATTGTTAAACTCCTGTACGCATTATGAAAATGTATGTCTTTGCAAATGTTACTGGCAATGGGAAGGTGACAAGTGTTAGTTTACATGTAAATAGATACAGGAAACCAGAGATGAAAGGTGTCTTACAGATATCCTAATTATGGGAACAGCTTTAGTTAAAGCTCACAATCAACCATGCCACAAAAGCCTTGAGAGGACTAGTTTTATTTCTCAAACTCAGACAAGGACAGTGAAAGTAAATGCTGGCTATAATTAATTTTAGTATTTAAAGCTAGGGAAAACCACATGTAAATAGGAGGTATTTAAATGCTGCTCATGAAATCACGAGGAAATTGAATTTTGTCTGGAAAAAAAATTTTCCTTATGATGTATTTTAAGGTGTTTAATTGCTTGAAGAAATGATGAAATATTGGGATTCATTTATTAAAATAAAACAAGTTTAAAAACTTTCATGCAGGTAATCTCCACTTCCTACATTAATTTGCTAAGTGAATATTGATTCTTTTATAGACCATGCGATGCAGCCTTATTTATCTTTCGTCAGAGGGGTGGTTCTTAGTAAATATTGGCATGAGTAGATTCTTTGATTTTCTATAAAAGTTTATTTATTCTTTGTAAGTCATAAAAATTAGGCTAATAAAAAACCTTTCCTATTGCAAGTTCTTAATGTGGTCTTGCAAAGAATCTCATTTAACTTCAGAATAGCTACTTAAAGGATCAAGAGTTTGAGATTCTGGACCTCAGACCTCAACCTTCAAAGGGCTTCCAAACTGGAAACTTAACCAGGAAAAACCCCAAACCAACTTAACTTGCAAAACTGAGTTTATGCAGGTGCAAATTTAGAGTAGGTGACAGCAACAAATAATGGTGTAACTGAAAGAACTTGTAGAAACACTGAATTATTTGGTTTGGAGGGGATCTTTAAAGATCAGCTAGTCTAACGCCCCTTGCATAAGCAGAGACATCTTCAACTAGATCTGGTTGCTCAGAATCTCATCCAATCTGACCTTGAATGTTTCCAGGGAGGAGGCATCCACCACCTTTCAGGACAACCTGCTCCAGTGTCTCACCACTCTCATCGTGAAGAATTTCTTTCATATATCCAGTCTAAATGTACCCTCTTTCAGTCTAAAAATATTGTCCTTTGTCCTGTCGCTACAGACCCTGGTACAAATTCTCTCTCTTTCCTGTAATCCCCCTTTACATATTGAGAGGGCACAATAAGGTCTCTCCAGGCTGAGTAACCCCAACTCTCTCAGCCCTTCCACAGAGGAGAGAGGTGTTCCAGCTCTGTCCATTTTCATGGCCTTGCTGTGGACCTACTTAAGCCAGGTCCATGTGTTTCTTATACTGAGGGCCCCAGAGCTGAACACAGTAGCCCAGGTGATGTTTCATGAGAGCAGCGTAGAGGAGAATAACCTCCCTTGACCAGCTGGCCACGCTTCTCTTGATGCACCCCAGGATATGGTTGGTTTCCTGGGCTGCAAGCGCAAGCTGCCAACTAAATCCAGTCCTAATGTTTAGACTTATTTAGATATGCTCATGTAACACAAATGCATCCAGAATGCTGTTCTCAATTTTGGATGCCACATTGCTCAAATAATGCTGATAAATTAGATGCTACTTGAGTAAGAGTAATAGGTATCACTGGAATTAGTGTCACTTCAAATTTTCTTCCTGCTAAATAGGAACAGAAATGTATAACTTGGTAGAATTGCTAGCAAAGAGAAGGTACAACATCTATAAATTCCCGAAGGTTACAAACAGTAAGAAATAAGAACTAATATCGGTAATCTGAAAGTACAGGGGAACAAAACAGAGGGAAAGGGTGAGAATTGACTCGTTTTCCTGTGTATGAGATGTAGTTGGTTGTAAAAGAGTTTACCCAAGAAATTTCTGGGAACTCCCTACTTAAGATGATGAAAATTGAATGATTAAAATACTGGAAAGTTATTGTCTCAAACCAGCACGACGCTGGGTATGAAACAGGCACATCTGAATCCTCCAGTCTTTAGTTAGTAAATCTTTTCTTCAGTTTGGTGGGGAGTTCTGACATTTTATTGAGTGAAGGATGAAATGATCAGTTTCAGACCTTCAATAGTATAAATCGTCAGTGTCTCTGGACAGAAATGTTGTATATTTCATAACATTTCTGTTCAAAACTAAACAACTTCTCTGTTAATGTTAATACATTTCCCCCCCCCCACAGCACATCTGTTCAAGCATGTTAAGTAGCATAAATGCCAGGGCAAAATATTGTTTATGCACATTCACATTTTTTTCCAACAAATCCTCTTCTGAGGAACTTTATTGTTCACAACGGGGAAAAATTTATCTACAAAGAAGCTCAGCTAGTAATAATCAGGTGATTATTAAGCATCTGTACATCCCACTTGATAGTTGTTGTATCTTAATTCTTCCTTTAAAACTGTGATAGAAGATCAAAACCAATAATCTGTCATTCATGGTTTTGATATCCTAGCATAAAATTCATTTAGGCATTTAGTATCATAGCATAAAGTGCAGTGAGAATTTCATTTTTTAAATACACGGCTTATCTCTGGCTCTTGCAGTGCTAACACCACTTCTTTAAATCTCCAGTAATGTTTTGAGGCACAAAAAGCTTCTGATAGTCATTGCTGACACTTGTTATCTAGTTTAGTAAACGAGTACTAGTTAGTGTAGTGTGTGTCATGGGAGCTGCGTAACTAGCTCCTGAACTGTATGAGATTTCTTAGTCACAGCCCCAGTACATCAGTCTCTTTACTACTGTAGATTCCGAACATTATTTATTATTTCTTTAGCAGCCAGTTTCCTTCTCAGATTCAGCAGTAAGGTCAACACAATGAAAGGCCCAGACTCTCATAGTCCCCTTCCTTCCTTTGCTCACCCATGCACAGCCACTCATTCTTTCTTTTTTGGCACGTTCTGATTTAATATTTACCAGTTGTGGCTTGGTACCAAAGGAATAATTATTTCTTAATCGCTCAGCCTTCAAGGGCTTCTCTACTTGTCTCTGGGGAAGAAGGGACAGGCTTTGGTCACCAGGGGCGAGCGCTTCTGTGTTGCCTTTGTAAGGACAGCTCTGTTGTTAAGGCAGGGCACCGTGTGCTGAATTCTAATGCCCGTTTGGGAGCAGAGGCGTGGGAGGTGTTGGCTGCCACTAATAGTGCCACAGCCCGGGGGCTCCCTTGGCGTGGGGAGTTCTGGACGTTGGCACGTACCCCTGATAGGGAACATAGCAGTTCACTGCCGTAGCCAGGGTGGAACATGTTATCTTCCCAGTACTACCAGGCTACTTTTCTTAGCAGCTGGGAAGTTCAGGTACCTTTTCTTTAAATATTTATAATTTACCACCACGAAACATTGTCCAGTATCCAAAAGCAGATTATTATATCCATACAATTAGAAGTGTATTGGCATTCATTTTACACGCATTCAGTAAATTTTATAAAAATTGATGTCTGTGTTTAATAGGTCTTATCCTGACTTGGTAGTGGACTGTGTAACAAAGGTAGCTGTTAATATATACAATATACATTTTCAAGAAAAATGGTAGAAAATTTTCAAAGGTAGTGTGTTACGATAGATATGCTAAACCCACAGAAGCTCTACCCTCAGTTCTGGTGCTAAGGTTTTGATTTTAAATTAACACTGGATTAGTTATCTGTCTCTGTCAAGACTATAATAAAGAGCTTTTGTGCAATCTATCATAGGGCTTTTGTATTACACACCGTACATAGAAACTGTTAACAGGCAGACTAGATTAATGCTGAGAGAAAAAATGTCATCAGATAAAACATAGGTCTCAAAAACCAATTTCAAATCGCATACTATGTTATGCATTAATACATTTTTAGCCTTTGGGGAGCAGAGGAAAACTTGTAATCAAAAATTAATTTGAGCATTCTTGGCTGTACCTAAATTAGAACCCAGGATACTTCTAAAATTGTTTTTAATCAAATGACCTGACAGGAGCTCACTAGGAGAAAACTAATGAGTACAGGGTAATTTGAATAATATTTAGTAATACTAAGAAATTTTGCGGCTCTTTTTTCAAGTCATAAAAGTAATAATTTAAAATATTTCTATTTAGAGGTAGCAGCGCAGTATGTGTGTGCAAGGGTATAATGGAAATACATTGTACATATGTTTTATCTTCTTTAAATTAACTTTAGAAAGCTTAATAGAAATGCAAGTGCAAGGAGTCACTTTTTTTTTCATGGTTAATAACCTAACAAGTTCAGTGTGGTTTGATATGACTTAAATATTTCTCCATTAATATATCGACACATGATAATTTTCATTAATCTTTTTTTGTATTAAGGTATCATTAGAGCTTGTGCCCATTTGGGGAGAATGATTCTTGTATTTTCTGTGAGATTTTTGCAAGATTGGTTTTGTTAAGTCTTCACTGTAGTTTAATGCTACAGTTTCAATATTGGAAGGAAAACAATTGGTGATTTGTATTTTGCGCCTTTAAGGTTTGTATATGGATTTGAAGAAGGCAATTATATTCAGTCCACTTTCTGATTGTTTACTGTTTACAAACTTAACATATCACACAGGCCGTTAAGGGGTTGGATCATCATATATGTAAAAAAGGTTTTAGTTTAAAGATGCTGAGAATTAGAATTGTAAGGGGGCAAAAAGCCAAATATCAATTAATACTAATTTAACATCTGGAAATCTTTACTGTTAGTTCATTGGGGTTTTTTTATACTTGGAGGTGTTTCGAATCACATTTTATTCTTCATGTATTTTATGGTTTTTGTTATATATAACTTGGAAATAAGTTGTGACAAAAAAGTTCACTATCTTTTTTAATTTTCTTTTTTTCTTAAAATAATTAATGTGAAGGAAATTATAACTCTAAGTGTTTCTTACTGTAGACATGGTAAACAGTGTCACATCTAACTTCATTCACTAAATTTTGTCTGAACCAGAAATCCAACTGGCTTAGTACCTTGTTTTCCCCAGCAGTCCTACTGCTCAGGGTAGGTAGGGTTGAACCTGGGGTTTTTGTTAGTTTTGGGTTTTTTCGGGTTTTGTTGGTTCAGTTTGGTTGGCTTGTTTTGCAAGAGCAATTTGGTTTTCATCTTCTTAAAGTAACTATTTAAAATGTTTTTACAATTATTAGCAAGACACATCAAATCACTGCAGCTATGGTGGCTGCCTTTTTTGTCGTTGTTCGCTTTTACTGTAGATTTGGTAAATTTGATATAAACAACCCACATTTAAAAGACACCATGGTGAGATAGAGGCTATTGGTAGTGGGGAAAAATGCAGCAAGCCAACATGGTTAGAAGAATCGATGCATAACAAATTGACAAATCAGTAGGTACTTGTTTATATTCCAGAAAATCAGAAGTGAAAACAAAGGAAAAAACTTTAGTTATGTGAAATCAAGCTGAGCTTAACCATGTAGAAAGAAACCGTCTGAAAAAGCAGCAGTTCGTAAACTGCTGTGCTCTGAATTGTTTCTGGTTTAATTCTACTTCAGTAAGAGGAATTCTATGTAAGAAAATAAGTGAGATTTGCAAAATCTATGTGATATTTGCTTAACCCTATTATATTTTGCACCCGTATTGGGAAAAAGAAACCAATACTTAGTTGAATATTCTCTCTCATATTTAGGCTACCTTCATTTTTGCTCTGTATGTATGATCAAAATTAAATCTTTCATTAGGACTTGAGGGGAGGAGAAGACTGTGTAAATGATGGTGACAGCCTCTGTCATCTGTGCACTGGGAGAAGAGGGGTCAGTGACAGCACAAACAAAACACAGGTGGGAGGAATTCCAGACAAATGTGTAAGGACCCTGAGGAAACCCAAAGCTATACAGTGGGTTGTAGCCAAAGTCAAATTTCAAAAGGTCTTCCCCAGTAGAACTGGAAGTGGCATGGAAGCCCTGAGGACTGGACTCACTGTGTAGAAAGTGGTTGCTGAATGCTATGATGCTATATTCTGTTACATATAGCTCTTTGACTCAATCCAGATTGCAGTATTTCACTCGCTGGAAGTATGCTATTGCCTTCTCTAAAGCTTGAGGTAGCCCCTGTAGCTATAAATTGGTATGTCTGCTTTCTCCTCTAATATATTGCTGCTGTTTCTATTAATGAAGTTTTACTTGTAGCATTGATACTACAGGGTCATATTTTGCAGAGTTATCCATGCTGAGAATTCTGCTGTTGCTGCCATCACCGGATTCATCGCAGTGACAGTAACTAATTCATGATAAGTCACAACCAATTTAGGGGTGAAAATACTGGGTTTTTTTCCATTGTAAAAAAATATTGCCGTTTTTCCATTTGTTTAGCTGAATAAAGATGAAATTTAGAAATTTGGGGCAGGAAGTAGATGTAGCTGCAGTTGGTATCTATAATCAAACCTATAATTTTCAAATGTGCATTAAAGATGAGTGTACCTATATGTGTGCAGGTGTGTGTGCGTGCATGGGGAAGAGATTATGGTCTTACAATACATATCTGGGAGAAAATCGGCTGGATGGTAGTAGCTGTGAAGTGGTATTTTAGCACTGTCTGTAATTATGCCTTAGAGATTGAGTAGAACTCAAGTCCTACCCATTTTTGTGAGTGCATTGTCTGTATTCGGCACATCTGACGTGACAGATATACTGAGATGGTTAGATTGTTCTATAGGAAGAAAATAATAATTGTCACAGACAATTAAAACAACGCAGAAGTCAGTATTAAATACAGAATAAAAGTTACAAATGCATTTTAAATGTATTTTATAATTGTATGAGTTAGATTGGGGTTTTTTACATTATTAACTGTTCATTATTATCTTGCAAATCAGATGCTTTCCTATACAGTGTTACTGAGATAGATGCTTCAGTGGCCCATTGGCATATTAACCCATTCCTGCATAGTCTTATCTGCAGTTTAGCAGCAGAATATTTAGAGAGCATTTGAGAAACTCTTACTGGTATTACTTCAGGGACAGTATTTTCTTATGTTGATGACTCTCTGGTTTAAGAAAAAAGAAAAAAAATCATCTTCCTTTATATACCCTAGATAGGCATTGCTCCTTATGTTGACTAACTTTTTAGAATAGACAATCTAGTACAGGAGGTATTCAGATGTAAATGTTCCATTTTACACTCATTCTTAAACAGCAGTGATGTCTACATCACTTTCTAGTAAAATATTTTGCTTTTGTTTTCTTCGACACCACTTTTTAGTTACAATAAGGTCATCTTTTCCTAGTCACTTGCAATTAGAAAAATTTTTGAGAGCAGGTTGCAGAAGACTGAGATTTGAGGGAAGTGTTCCAAGGAGAGGAGCTTTCATTCTGTGACATGGTTCATAACAGAAAGGATGGCAAAACTGTAATTTTAACACATTTCTGTTGAATTGTCAATTTAAGATGTCAGTTGTAATCTTGTCAGTTCCAAGATGTATCCTCTAAGGGATGTTAATTGCCTTTAGAGTTTCAAAATCGTTATGTTGACTCAGCAGTAGGTGCTAGTGGCCTACTTTCTTGAAGGACACCATACTGTTGGTGTCTGTTTTTTTCTCAAGCTTTTACCTGGGCCTTGATCTTGCAGTGAGAGCTGCAGAGAAACGAGCTGCCTGAGGTTTTTGCACATTTGCCTTTTCATGGTAGACGCATTAGAAGATCTTCATCTTTGCATTTTCTGCAATTAATACAACATGGATGTCTCATAGTATAATTAAAATAATTTTTTACAAAAGGCTGAGCTTATTTCGTTAATTGATTCAGTTCTGATTTTACCAGTTACATAACGCATTTGAGGAATTTTAGTAGCTGCTTTCATTCTGTCCCAAAGTCCTTTTAGTGTAGATGCAGTTAGGACATGATTATGTAAGCAAATAAAAAACCTCTTGTATATTCTATTTCTGTTTCTAAAGGTGGGTGGTGGAAGTGTTAAATTGATTGTTGTGTTTCAAACTGTGGTCTGTTCTGCCAGCAGCTAGAACGTGATCAATTAAATGAGGCGTATGAAAGACATTGCTATTTTACATTGTTAAAGGAAAATTACAAGTATGGTAAAATTAAGGCATCAAGATATGCTATAGAAATGGTTGGAATTAAATTTAACATCGTGATAGCAAAGGCATTCAGTGCTGCATTATTGGTCTCATATAAAAAAAACATTTCTATGATGCTAAGAAAACAATGTCAAGTTTAGTAAAGGTGAAATGTAACTTAATCACAAATAAACTTCCATTAAATAAAGACATGATCATGAAATTTCATTTGTCTTCTGAAAGTAAAACTGGAGTACAGTTTAATTACTGATTTAACTGTTGGGCAGGTTAGTTAATGAGTTTCCCCCACCTTAATGTTGTGCTTTCATTCCTACTTGTTTTACTGTACTTGCTGGAAAACCTGAATCATTACTGTGACAACTGACATTTCAGATTTTTCACAGGCTTCTAGTAATGTAACATTTCTCCACCCATCTTGCAATTCTGAAATATCTCTATAGGAGCGCGTTGAAGGGAAAATGATGGTGTTGCCTATACCAGTCCTCCTGAGGGCCTTCTCTGGGCACCAGCAGCAGGGTGAAACAGTCCCAGTTGGAGCCATGGGGCAGTGGGTGACTGTGGCTGCTTGGGGCGGCTGCGATGCAGGCATGGGGACAGGTGCCCCCACAGCAGGTTTCTCAGTAGTGTTTGAGAAGTATGAGGCAGAGGTAAGAGACTGTCACCCATAACACCCCTCATAGCTGCAGAGGGCTGTGCAGCACCCTGAACAACTTGCCTTTTGGAAAGAAGCACAGTCAAGTCTCGTTAAGGCTGTTCTTCTAAAAAGATACTAATTAATTTTCATTAGTGCCATTGTTCTGCAGTTTTTTAAATAATAGAAATGAATTGAAAAAGCAACCAGAGCATTTTTAAAAATTCCTAAAAAATCATGTATGGAAGCATGCTAGATTGATAAAAACCTTAGGCAGTCATTACGTACGTGTATTTGTATTCTGTACTGACACTGGCAGCGTATGTATAGGGGGTGAGGTTGTGCCAGCCATTGTGCAACTGAAGTAGGAGAGGGACTGTAAAGAAGATTAGAGTTGGCTTCTCAAGTGGATTCAGAGAGCTTCAGAGGATGCATAGGAGGTGAGGGAGAAGCATTTACAATAGTGGCTCTGAGGAAAAGGTTGACATCTCTTTGTAAAGAGGAGTTTCAGTTTAAGATCACTACGGAGTAAAGCACTTCCATTTAACTCCAGTGTAAACTAGTGCAGCTTCTTTAGAATTGTCTCAAATATTTGTATGGGACCGTAGGGAAGAGGAGATACTTGTGTCTGAGGATTGCCTTACCTGCCCTGAGTTTTGAGCTGGGAAGCAGTGGGGCTGAAGGGAGGGAGAGCTCTGAGACCTGTCAACTGCAGAAGGGGTGTCAGGTAACCTTCCAGCCTAGGGATCCTCTTCTGCACTGACAAGCTTCTTCTCTCTCCAGCCTGGCTGGGGTTATGAACACTTTCCAGGGCTTACTTGTGAACAACATGGTGACAGGATTTTATGGTCTAGGAATGATTATTCCCTTTGCTGCCCGAGCAGCTTCGGTAATGTATGATTTGGGAGCCAGGGGGTATGGGATTGTGTGATATTTTGCTTTTGATCTAACCGATATACTAGATTGTAACAATGCCTTCTTTGTTTTTTTCCTCTTTCACAGCTCTAAAGCTGCATAATAAATGTAGTGATTTCAGAAATTTTCTGCTTTCTTGATAAGAACTGCATTAGGAAACACATCTTGTGTAGGACTGAAGACATTGTTTGGGTACAGTAAAGCTCTGTTGGCTGTTGCACACTTTTTGCTCCCTGTGCAGGGATCGCTAAATACGATTGGGGAGGAATCATCAAGACCTTCTAGTGGTTGTAACAAACTGCAAAGAATATGTGGTCTGTAGTGGACAAATTACCAGCAGGTACTTTTTTTTGTATATAGCATCCTGTGTCAATGAGTTCCACAATTTATTACACATAGCGTGAAATGCCTTTTTCCTTTGTTTTAAGCATGTTTGAGTGATGTTTTCCTTCTCTGCCTCCTTGTTCTTGTTTCTGTGGGAAACAGAAATAGTCTCGGTTCAGGCTCTGCATAGTTTTCAGATACGATGTATAATTTGGAAGATGTCAGTTATATCTTCTGTCATTTGTTTCCCTTCCAAGTTTATTCTTGTTTTAAAGCCATACCTTTTACCATACTTAGTGTTGTTCTCTCTGCTAACTTCCCTTGTTATATTGTATCTCTGGGTAGGACACCCACAACTGCATTATTCAGATATTAGAAAATGGTATTTGTGGAGCTTTGTGAAGAAAAAAAGGTCAAAGAGTAGATGTTCAGCAAATTCTAGAGAGATCAAAGCAAGAAAATTTCCAGTGTCTTAAATAGCCTCTTACTCAGGTTCGGAGTTGTACATTTTGAGGTCCAGGGGGTTCTGGCTTAACCTCTGCTCGTGCAGCATCTCTTTATGACTGTTGGAGAAAATGTTTGGGCCAATACTGTGTATTTTCAGCTGTTTCATTAAGTGTTCTATCCTAGAAACAAATCAGGTGGGTAAAGGGCAGTACATACTCAAATGTTACCTAAAATCTAGCTAATACTTGGCTGGAATTACATTTAAGGGTTTTATTATTATTACAGGTTTCTAAAGAATCTGTCACTTAAGCATCTGAAGCTTTATAATCTGTACATGCTATAAATTGAGCAAGCTTTTTCATGTGTGTTATATAAAATCAAAGAGAGCAGTATCATGACTAACATCTTGCTTATATAAAACAAAAGAAAAAGGGCACAAGCCATCAACTGCTTCTATGCTTGTTATTTACAGATTATTTTTTAACCTTTATAACTTAGATCTATATTAGATAGAGAGAAATAAGGTCTATTTCAATTTCTTTTGTATGAAGTTCTTTTTTCTGTGAAAATGTTTCTTTACATACTTATTTGAACCTCTTTTTAAAAGACTTCCCTACTGTGCTGTTTATACAACAGTATCATTAAAGCAGTAATCAAGAAAGGGCTTAACTCTGGAATTAATATTTAATTGCTTCTGTAGAACATTGCATATGTATCATTTGTTGTGTTTCTTTGGCAGTGATAGAACGGTTCCTTTATTTTCTGGAGGGGATCTGCAGTAATGAACCTGTAGTTAAGGGTTTCTACAGGATCTTGTCACTTGGATGAAAGGGACTGGGTGGTCCTAAGACAGCAGAAGCTTTGCTGGTGGGGCCCGTTTGGTCTCCCTTGCTTCATGCTACGCATGTGTCTGGTACCAGCAGGTATAAAGTCAGTTTAGTTATAAATGCTTTGTCATTGCTTCTATCTGAGACAGTGTTCAGACTTGCACTTTTTGTTTCATGTAGCTTTTATGTAACAGCTTTCTTTTTAGTACTTAGGTATTTAGGGACTAGAAAAATATGGGGTATTCCTAGAAAATAAAAATCTGTTCTTATAATTTCCCTGTCACATGCACACTTCCATGATTTTAACTGTTAATACTGAAAAACTAAGTTACAAAATTCTAAGAACTGCATATTCTTCTCTTTAAGACAGTGACCAGAAGAATTAGTTTTCTTGGGTTTTATTGCTCCAAAGTAAAAAATACTTTTGACTGTTCTCTGAACAAAATAAGGGCAGTAGATGTGGTGTTAAATTGCCACGGATGAAATCTGAACAGATCCTGGCAACACAGGTGTTTCTCAGGTAGAGTTAAGGACCCTCCCTGGGTCCCTCAGCTATGAGCTCTGGCTTCTTTGAGAGAATATACTCCTCGGAAAAGTGTCAAGGAGAAATCTAAGCAATCTGCGAGAGGAATATTCTCCATTACAGCTCGCTTTGACTCTTTTAGTTCCATATGCCATTCTAGGTCAGCAAAATTTCATCTCTACCACCATGGCCTTATGTAATTCTTATCCAGAAAATCTGTTCTGACTGAGGATAACAGTGGCTAAATATATACTGTAGGGAAGATGCCTTCTGCAGCACAACGTGAAGCCCTAGCTGCGTTCTGGGAACATTTTGGGATACAGCTTCTAAGCAGAGGACAGATGAAGCTGTGGCAGGCTGTCTGGTTGAGGGATTAGGACTGCAGGTTGTGTTGTGGAAAACTTCTCTGCCTTGCTGCCTGGAGAAAGTGTGATCTCTTCTGCAGTGGGAAGTGAGACTTAGTGATAACAATACCGAGTGTATCCACTTTGCATATGAAATGGGAGTTTTGCATTGGTCATTCACAGTTTTATGTGACATGATGGAAAAATTACAGAATTTTAGGCAATCTGTTTTTCATGATGAAAAGTGTTAGACAGATCTTAATAAGCAGCACTAATAACCTGCCCCCTGGGAAATTCTTTTCAGTCAGTGCCGTGGGTGCCGAAAATTGCAAGCCTGGGATTTACCGCCTGAGATGATTCTTACACTGTCTGCAGAACTAGTAAAGATTCTTGATTAATTTAACATATGTGGATTTGGAAAGCTGTAGAGGGTTAGGCTTTCTGAGTCATGGAGGACTTTGCAATGCAAGTTTACTGCAGAGACTTCGGTATTTGGAAGATGCGTTCTTCGCTGAATTTATTGCTGGTAGCGTTGTAGGTGGAAGGGAAACATACTCATTTTTCTTACCTTGATTAGGTATGATTTAGAAGTGATGTTTAGACTAGAAGGGTGACTCCTGGTAGCAACATGACATTGCATAATGCTCATAATTGCTCATATCGACCTTTCAAGTGAAATAGGCTGCTAGTTTGACTTTGACCTCATAATAAAGGGAATTTGTCGTTGGACTTCGCCTGACCTGAATAAGGAAGTAGTCCGTCAAGAAGGAAATCTTTAATGTTTTTGTACCACAAAGATTTTCCTGTCTTGTTTTTCAGGGGAAAAAAGAAAAAAGCTTGAACTGTAAAAAAATTTTTTGTCACTTCACTGGCATCTGAGTCAGGTAAAGGTTTAAAGAGAGAGCATGAAATAGTCTTTCATTGGGCAAAGAAGAAATGATTTATGTACTCACACAGCAATTAATTCTATCAGTACTACGGAGGTATTTTTGTCTTGGTAGGATTAGTCAATGTAACTCTAGACATAATCTGAGTTTAAAATATAATTAAAGTTATAACAATATTTTATCTTTCTTTACAGGTTTGCTGGTCCCCTGATACATTTCAGAATGCCGCTGGTAAAAAGGAATATAGACCCCAGGCACCTGTGCCACACAGCTCTGCCCCGAGGTATCAAGAATGAACTGGAATGTGTCACC
>WEIS01099413.1:0-15732 GCA_013389965.1 Todus mexicanus
CTTCGCAGTATGATTCAGCGTCTAATTTAATACTTAGTGTGATGATAATGAACATCTGAGTGCACTCTTTGGCAACAAACCTACTTGAATACCCACGGCTGTTCTGCTTCCCACCTGAGAACACGTCAGAATTAAAGTTTGCAGAATCTCTTCAGGTGTGGGAATAAAACCTTCTACAGACATGTCCATGCAGAGTCGCCCAGAGTTGTGTCAGTTTTGTGGGTTGCCCGTGACAGTGTTGTCTCTGCACGTGAGCCTCCGTTCGTGTTCTGTGCTTGCTGATCTGCCATTGCTATGTAAGAAATTGCTGTAGTTCTGAATCCCTCTTAAATCTACATCCATTCAAAACTTTAACTAGAGAGCCCTAAATGCTCTCTTGCTTTGGACCTGATGTTCCATTTCTGTGTTTTTCTTTTTAACCCGCTTCAGGCTGAAGAGTTAGGACTCTGTAGAGCTTTTTTCTTCTAATTTGTGTATGTTAGGAATTGGATCATTTCTTGCATTCTCTTCAATGCATTTCAGTTAGCAGAGATCGTAATAATCGTTTGAAAACCAGATACATTTATATGTGTTCCAGACACTTTCTGAGTACGCACTTGCAGTTCTTTACAAGCAGGAGCTCCTCTGGCCAGGTTCCTTATATGGGCTCCATCTGTCAGTCCTAAAGGGAACATTTTTGGTTTTGGGAAGGGCAGGCAACAGTTTCTGTTTGGAGGTTGTGGTTTACAGCGAGATGAGTTGGGTTTACTTGTTCTTACGATGGTGGTCACTTAGAAGAGCTATTATAGAAAGGTGACATTACTGCATCCCATCTATAAAGCCAATACATTTCCAGCATTATATGGGAATTTAGAGAGACTGCCAAAAGAATGTAGAAATTGCTTGCACAGAAGGCTAGTTATGTTTGGGTTTTTTTTCCTGACAGAATAATTATATCATTTTCTAAACTTTGTACAGCAAAGTGATGCTCACAAATGAGTGAAGTCGATGGAAATGTAACTGGAAATTCTGTAACAAATCACAGTTGAATAGCTTCTTTCAAATGACTTAAGTGAACTTTTGGATCTGAGATACTTTCCTCACTCCTTTTCTGAATCACAATTTTCTTGTCGGTACTTAGCCAGATACTGCCTTTTTTTCCTTCTCCCATGTTCTTTGTGAGCAGAGTTTGCCTTTCACTCAGAGTGAATGTTTGATAAATGGAAAACTCAGATCACTGTAGTGCCCTCATTTCCCCTCCTGCCCCCGTCACCTGAAACTGCTGTTAGCATAAACTGGAGTTTGCAAGATCCTTTACAGGCTTTTAAAACCAGAGAGAGTAAAGAGCTAAGTGAAACTTCAGCTTGACTGGTTTTCCAGAATTTGTGAAAACCAAGGATTTATACTAAAAGTGAAGTCAGAGTTTAGTAATGGTATTTGTATTTGTCACATTTAGCCATCTCTTGACTTCAAATAGGTAGTTAGAACATATATGACATGGGATGCCAGCGGTACAAGTATCTTTACAGGCATTCACTTAAATTTTCAAACAGTTCACTGTAGGTTGCTCTTACCTTTGAATTGCTTAACTTTGCAAATCTGAATGCCACAAGAAAGGGCTCTTTTAGTAACTGTGGATTCTTTAAATTTCCAAAGCTATAGTTTTAACAAAGATGATGCTCCAAAGCAGCTGCGTACATTGACTTAAAGATGAAAGCTTGCAAGTTGGCTTCTAGTCTTTAATACATACTTTTAGGAAAAGTTCTAGCTGCTGTTATTTTTGGAAATGGTTTGTGGGCAACAGGTCCTTCAATCTGCTCTTTTTTGTTAAATTTTTGTTGTTTGGCTAAGATCCTCCTCGCACAACTGCATAAAATCCATCAGTCAGAACTACAGTGAAACGGAGATCCTGCTTGTGGGCAGAGGGGAACTGGCTGCCTGGGCCCCTTCAGTCAGGGGTGAATGTCCTTAGATCTTTGGGTCAGGTCCGTACTTGGGGCTGCTGCTGCACTACTTGCTGATTACTGATACCCTGTTTACTCCAAAGGTGAAGCTCATCCCTGCAAGAGGATGGGGACTTTAATGGGGCAAACCTGTGGGACTAGGAACCACTACAAATCTAACTGCATTTTTGGTTGAAGATTGCCTTCTTTGACCTTGCCCTTTTCTCAGAACACCCCACATTGCTGCACATGTTTTTTTCCACAAGGGAGGAAGGGGAATGGAGAGGAGCGGCATCTGGTAGATATTACTCTCCTTGTTCAATTTCCTAATTCTGAAAGGTGATATCCTGCTGATGAGTGCAGTATTAAAACTGAATAAAATATTGCGAATGTATTTGTATGTATGTGTATAGAAAGAACAATCTTTCTGGGAAATAACAGTGCTCTGTTTGAAGCTAAATTAATACGTTTGATACCTGAAGAATTTCATTGCAGATTACGCAGTAGGTGTTTTCATGAAGTCCCCAGTCAACTCTGTGTCTCCCATTGGGGCAACTTTTGGAATCAGTGAAGTGTTTGGTCGCTTAGCATTTCATCCTTTCAGTTTGTCATTTGCTTTTGATTTTTCTGGTGGTCACCAAAAGGAATTTCTAACTCAGTAGCAAGTCCCTTTCCTGTACTCTTGTGTTTTCATTTCATTAAATTAATTTTCTTACATCTGGTAGGGCTAGGAGCAGAGGGAAGTTGTGTTTCCAACCCCAGCACTGACCCTAACGCTATGTTTGCATAACTACTCTGCCCCCACTATGGATCTGTGAAATGAGCACGCTTGATTATTTCAAAATACAGTGTCCGATGGCTTAGCAGGTGTTAGGTATATTGAGGTCTTTGTGTGCGTGTACCATAATTCTCTTTGAACGTATTGCTGGCTTGCCCATTACTGAAGTTTGTAAGGGAAAGTATTTGAATGAAGGGGCCGTGGGCTGCATTGTTGTTCTTGGGGATGCAAAGAAAACGGCAGCTACAAACTGTGTCAAGTCAGTTAAAACTACTGTTAGCGGATGCATGTTTAACTTACATGATTTGTATGCATAAAAAAGTAGCCTTGAATATTTTTCAGCTTAAGTTAAACTGAATATACTCACATTTCTAATGCTTCATGCTTGCAGAACAATACGACGCATTTGTGAAGTTCACGCATGATCAGATCATGCGACGATATGGAGAACAGCCTGCCAGTTGTGAGTATCTGTTTCTTCTGGTTCCTAGAGCAGCATTAAATGACCAAATGTTCAATAATTTAAATGGGCATTGTTTGGTTCTAAGCTTCAGCTAGGCCCCTAGCTAAAATAATTGAAATCGGTAATATTGAAGACTGAGGTTGACGGGAAGATGCGAGATAAAATGCAGCTTTTGTTTAAAACATCTAGAGCCTCTCTCCCGTAAACATGCTGGGTTTTATTTTTTGAAGCAGGGTTTGATACCACCATAGCAGATTTGTGATAGAGCTGGTATTTGTTGACTCCGTCATTAATTCTTGTCCTTCTTTCTCTTTCCAGACGTTTCATGAATCACACTTTCTGCATATGTGGGCTGCCCTATACACCCTGTTTTATTGTTGCAAGCTGTCCCAGTAAAGACTTGCAGCAATGCCATATTTTTTTCCCCCTGTGAACACAGGTTATTTCAAGCTTTTGTCAGTGGCAACCACTCTTATGCAGCAACTGGTTTTGGAGTGCTCCCTGATGTCAGTACCACCTGGATGTGGACCTTTGCTACCTGTAATAATACCAGTGGCCTCATTTGCTGTATCATTACAATTTGGCTTCTTATGTTAATGAGTTTGAAAAAGTAAAGGATTAAAGCTGGTGTTCTAGAAGTTGCCCTTCACTGGTTGTGTAAATAAAAACGTAGAATGACACTTCTGACTGAAGTTAGTGTGGTTTTCATAACTGTGCACTACAACAAGGCTGTAATCACAGTTAAGTTAGAATGTAATCCCAGGACAATTTTAAGCAAATAGCCCACAGTACTGCCTGTGAAATAGTGAAGGAGGGCATTTCTGTATTCCATGACTTTTTTGGGGGTTAAGAATGGGTTTATATGATTTCTCATTTTTGTAGTTTTTATTTATTCTATCAGTCTTTAACAAATGTTTATTGCTGCAATTTTTCAGTGTATCATTGTTTTACTGCCCTTGTAGTACTGGAATTTAGTTGGAAGAATAAAACATTTACTTCTAATCTGTTTGGTTTTAATATGCAGGTGGAACTTTTGCTGTGTACGAATAAACTTAAATCTGAGTGTTTAAATGAAAACGTTATTTACTAGCAGTAGCGGGTGGGTCAGAATTTTAGGTCAGGAGAAGGAGGTGAGTGAAAGTCTCAGGTAATTAATTCTTCAGAGGGGAAGAGACCACCTTTAGATTTGCTGTATTTCCTATTGCGGAAGCACAGAACTGACAAACTATGAACTAGCTGCAGCTGACTCAAACAGCTGCGCTTGTCTTCCTTCAGATTTAAATGACGCATCTGTTCATAAGATGGAGCAAGGGCTCACACCACAGTCTGGAATAGATAGGTATTGGAAGAGCTAAAGGTGTGTAATCTTTGCGTTCAGGTTCTATGAGTTTGTCGTTGGATGCGTTCAGCTGTTTGCAGGCTGCTGCTCTATCGGCGCTGGCTGCTGCTGGCTGCGCAGTTCTGAGTCTCGCTGTGAATTCCTGAAAAGTTCCTACATGGCAAGTCCAGATCGGTGTGTGCTGCGGGGCAGAAGTACTGCTTACCAGTTATCTGTGACTTGGGTTATCTGCTTTGGGGACTTTAAAGCAGTTTCAGAGTAATCATTTGATTAGAAACTGTTGTCTTCTCTAACTCGCTATCGGCTTCTGGTGAAGTGGAAGTCGGTTGTGTAATGGATCTTCGTACCATTTCAAATTTAGTTGACGTGTCATCGGAACTTCAGCTGGTAGGTGTGTGCATTAACGAGCTGAGGTTGATGCTTATGGTATCAGAGAGGCCATGTGAGGAGCTCTAGCTCTAAGTGAACTTTTACTCAATTAGAAGTGAGATTACAGGTTTGGAATTAGGCGCATCACCACGGTATGGGAGTATTTTCTGTTCACTTTCTTGACACCTATCTTACCTGAATATTTGGATCTACCTTTTTTTTTTTTAACTATATTTTCAGAATCTCAAGGGAAATCTCTGCTAGACTCCCCTCGCAAGTCTTCTGTTACTGAAGATAAAAACAAAACTATGAAGGGCTGTAATTTCTGTTGCCTCCCTCAGGGTTCTCAGTCCCTCTCCTTTCTGCTCCTCATTTTTTTTTTGACCTCCTTTTATTGTTACCTTGCCCCAGGGTAGGAAAACTACTGCTTCTAGGTGGACCATGACCCAAATTCCAGCCTCTTGATACATCTCCTGTATCTGCTGTGTTCTAGAAGGTCTTCGTTGTGACTTGATAGAAACGTGTGTATGCCTAACCAATAAGTTGAGATAGAATTAAGATTTCAGCCGTTGTGATTGTCTCTGTGTCTCAGCTTATCTTTTCTGTCGGGATGTTGAGGATTATTATAACTAAGAAGTGATGTCATGTTAGCACCCAGCCACTCTTGTGCTGCTCCAAATTCATGCGTAATAAGCAGTCTTCTGGCAGATTAAATACAGTGCCACCAGGGGTGCCTGTGCATCACAGCTGTGGTATGCTTCATTTGTGCCTGTTTGGAAAACGAGGTTGCATTCTTTGACATTTTTCATTTTTCAACCCGCTGCTTGTTCCGTCTTGAACTTTAAACTGGCTCCTTTTCCTAATCTCGGAGCCAACATCTGGTGTGATGAAGTTAACGTGAAAAGCTTGTTCTAACAGGTGACTAACTCTTTAGCAAGAGCGTGGTTGGCTGCTTGATTACTGTCGAAAAAAGCAGGAGAATTGGGGTGCTGTGTGGAGATGCTTAAAAACCTTGTCAAAAACTTTCGAGTCAAGTAGAAATAGGCAAGATTCAGTAACTACTGAATTGGACATTTTTTTGGTGGCTACGTACAGAGATTTTTTTCCATTCGTGTGTAACTGCAGTCTATCCAAAAGCAAAGCGAGCTGAGGACAGTTAGTTGCAACTTAGAGTGAAACCAAAGGTCTTGGTTAACCTGTTTGCAAGATGGCAACCTGTAAATTCTTTTCAAGCAGATCTCAGTTACTGTATATTTAAAGAACAGCGTGTACATCCTGACTCTGTGTTGATTTTTGTGTCTAGGTGTGAAAGCATATAACCGTAAGATTATTCAGCATTTTGGAAGGTTAAAAAGGGGATTCCACCGGTCTCGCATGCTAATGTTTTGAGATCTGCCTGGTTAGAAACTGTGTTTTGTGAAAGCTTTCTCCGTTCCTGAGTTTGGAATTGGCAGGGATTTAGCTCCCTGATCCCAGAGAGGGGAGGGAAAAACAAGGCTGGTGAAGTATTAAGAGTTTGCGCTCTTGTTGTGAACTGGTGCTTGCGAACTTTGTATTTGAAGCCGTTCTCTGAGATGAAAAACATGAGGATGAATGTTGGGCTTTTACAGGCATCTGGCTTATTCGTACATTTTACTGCTGTTGTAGGCTCCAGGATAAAAGAAAAATAAGCAAGCTTGTGCTTCAAACCAGTAGTGCAATAGCGTAGAGGTGTCGAAGAACAGCATCTGGTAGAGAAAAAATGGTCAACTCCTCAAACAAATTACCTGACTTCCAGGTTTGTTTTTAACTGTGCAACCTTTATACCCTCCTTGCTGAAGAAAATGAAACTGCACTTTACTTCCCCTTTGTGCATCTTATGGTCTGAAGTGCCAAGTACTGAATTATAAGAGTTGAGCCTGAGCATAGAAACACCTGACTTTAAACTTCAAAAATTCTGTTGTTAAAGGGAAGAAACAGCCATTAACTATGAATTTTTCTATTTTAATGTTATGTTGTCTACACATTTGGGGGTTAAAAGCCGCACATTGTTGAGGTGCTTCTCTTTCAATATTTGACTCTTCCCAGAGCGTGAAGGTTAGATGATGTAGGCTTACCTCGCTTGGGGTGAGGAGGGGAGGCTGTGGGCAGGTGGCAGAGGACACGAGCACTCTGCTGCACGTCCTTTTGCAGATCAGGGAGATGTTTGTGTGTAGTGCTGGGATAAATAGGTGAGGTTCAGGACAGAGGAGGGCCATTGAGCATTCCCCCTCCTTATAAAGCTGCTCACTTCCCTCTCTGCTGCTTGAAAGCCTAACAGGTAAAGACCACTACAATGTAGGTCCCCCTGGCTTGGGCTCTGGAGTGAAGAACAGTGGAATTTGTTCCACCCCTGTGCCTTGGTGGAAGAAAGGAACTTCGGCAACTGCTCCCCTGTGCTCCTAAAAAGTCTTGCTCTGAGTTTTCATCATTGGGTTTCCCAGTTGTACGTGTGGGCTGTACAAAGGCTGATAAACTACCCGTCCTCCTCAGCCTCTTAATTTGCCTGGCAACATTTAGAACCGGGCCCTCCCTTAAGTACAGCAGGAAGCGTTCCTGCACCTCTGCAATTAGAGCAGTTGGAAAATACATGACTCCTACCCTCTCCGAGAGCATTTAAAACAAGCCTAACCTCTCTTATATACATTCCTGGGTAAACAGCCTGGGAAGTTACAGGTTCTTGTAATAGTACTTTCCCCCCCACCTCCCCCCCAGTGCAGATCTGGTTGATGCCGCGATTCAATCTTCAGCGCTCCAGGCTATTCATTTTCAGTTGTTTTGAGTAGGCTGAAGTGCCAGTGCGGCTAAGTGGGAGCATCTGGATTCCAGCAATGGCTGAAAACACAGACTAACAGCAGCACTGAAATGCCTCAAACAGAAGATGAGTGAAATGTGTAATCCTCTCAGTCAACCGAGGAAACCTGGGAGGTTTTTTGGAAGTAAATACAGTCTTTCACAATAAAAAAAGCTGAACGGCAGTTCCTTAGAAGTAGGCTGGGAGGGACAAAGTCTGAACGCTAACTGCAGCTCTTTCCTAGGTGATAAGTCTGACCTGACGCCTCCACCCATCCTGCTGAAACGCACGTGTGGCGGCCCTGGGGACAGTTTATCACCGTAGGGCAGACATGCTCGCTGTTCGGGGGGGAAACGCAGCTTTTCCCCTTGGGTTTCTAAGGCTTTTCCCATGATTGGAAAACTCTGGACACTGACATCAGCAGAAACACATTTGCTCCCCAAAACGAGGAAGAACCTTAATGCAGCAAGATCTGCAGTGTAGCTTTTGAATGCCAAAGAAATAAGATTGGGCTGGTTAGGACATACCACGTGGAATCGGGTGCAGGTTTTTCTTAACCTCAGCTTCCTTGGGGACCAGAACTCCAGCAGTGACCACAGTTTTCCAGCACTTCGTTACAGCACTTCATTTGTGGCTGTTTATCAAGCACTGATCTGTGACTCACTCCAGGCAGAGAACGGCATCTCTTCGGTCCATCCAGATCAGAAGCAGTTACCAGCCAGTCCAGTCCCCACAAAGGGGACAGCCTAGGTGACCTGTGCTGGGCTGCGGGCACTGGTCCATGCTGGCAGAAGCTCGGAGTGTATCATGGGCTTGCTCAGTGCACAAGGCCAAGTGGCAGAGAAGGTTCTTTGCAGGTGTGTCAGACGAGCAGTGCTTTAACATGCTCGACCGATAGTAGCTGTTTGCACACAGCTGTTTCCTTTGCTTGTGTACAATACAAATCCTCAGCAAAGTTACAGCCTGTACTTTAGGAGTGCGTTTTACTCCCTTCTCCAGTGTGCACAAGTGCCGTGTTCTCATTTAGTCTGTGCTGACACAAGTTCCCCTGACAGCAAAAGTCAGCTAGTAGTTACTAGCTTCACTAGAAAAAGGGAATGATTTAAGCAGTTCGCTTGTGCTCTTCTCAAAGAGCAAAAATCTGTATCTTCAAAATTATTTTGTCATTTTCTCTTTCTAATGAAATTTTCAGATCTTTAGGACCAGTTTTGGATTGAAGAACATGCAGCAGAGGCTCAACAGGGAAGCTTTATTGTCTGCCTTAGCATACCGGCTTTATTTAGTTTTAGATCTGTAGTTCAAGGATCTGGAAGGTGTTTTATAATGATGACTCAAATCCCATCGGCTTATAAGCAAGTTAATAATACTGCTTCATCACTTGCTGTAGCTTACCCAGCCAGTCTTGTCCTTTTGGCTTGCTAGCCTGAATTATCTCACTATAGTGTTATATATCACACATCAAAGAAGATTAAAACTGGCACAACAATACCGCGTTTGGAACATGAGCATTACTGGAGCAGTACATTACACAGGGAGGCCGAGTATTAAAAAACAACACTGCTATTCAAGCCTATCCAGGCACTCCAAATGTATCTCACAACATTCAGTCATCGTTGACTTTGACTCAGTACGCAAAGTAAGCAAGGACTGGTTTAGTGGGAACGCAGCCATTGCGCAACGTGAGCGAGAACAGGTTTAGGAAGATCTCGGTGGCGCATCAACAGCCTCCCCACGTCAACCTCGCCACGTGGTCGGTTTTCTGCTTGCTAGGCTTGATGAAGCCTAAGAGTTCCAGTTCGGAAACAGCTCGGATAAAACGAGCTCTGGATATTTCAGTAAAGGAAACTGAGTACCCTTTTATCACACGTTGGAGACACTGTTCTCTCTGGGAGGGGAAGACTTGTAAACCGTGGTGAACACAGGTTACATCAAATGTTGCATTGTACATTAAAACTCTTGGAAATAAGAGCAGAGCCTGATTTGCCTACAGAAGCACAAATCTTAAATCTAATCAGTACTTCTTTCAATATGTGAATATAACGTGGCAACAAAGGAAGAGTTTGTTTCCCCACTGCTAAGAAGCTAAAAACCTACAAAGATACTAATTTTATAGCCTCAGAAGAAGACAGAGGATTTATATTTTCATGTCCCTTGACAAATAAAAGGGGAAGGTAAGATCGATGATAATCGTACAGAATTTTTTTGAGATTTCTTAAAACAGCACCACCTTTTCTTTACCTTTCACTATACCTTTCTTGCTGCCTTCCTGACACACAGCTGTATATTCTTGGGCTAAACAGAGAATTTAGATTTGTGTTAATTACCAGTGGAGCCTTATACTAAAAGCCTTATACCAAATGAAAGCTAGGTGTAGTAGTAGAACATATAAATATTCTCCCTGTAGTTATGCTTCCTTCTGTACAAGTATTCATCTCTTCTCTGTGGCAGCACTACTGTTGTAGCTCTGAGTTTGGGTTCTAACGCTCATCCTTGAAGCACGACTTTTGTAAGCATTTCCCCTGCTAATGCTTCCAATCTTCCTCACACAAAATTGCTGTTTTCTCTGTCTGTTCTCCAGGTCCCAGCTCTCCTCTCCCTCTCCTCTCCCTCTCCCCTGTTCCCCACTAATGTTCTGCTGCTGTACAGCAGCTGTGCCAACTCTCAGATGGTTTAACAGAGTAGAATAGTTCAACTTGTTTCACAGACTGTTGGTTCTGCTGCAGACCCCAACAGCTCCTATGGACGAAAGCTGCTCTCTTACCTTGCCATCCTCAGCCCAACTATTTCAGCTGATTTATTTCTGGGACATTGTCAGTACGTTACAGCTGTTTAAACGAGTTGTCTTATTTTTCTGGCAGTAGTTATCAGCGCATGGGAAACTGTGTTTTTAAAATCCTGGTTCATTAATCCTGTAAGCATTTGATTGATAAACTTGAGAGGAATGAGAAAGGATACTGGATAACATCATCCACCTGCTCTGAGGAAGCTGCATCTGCATTTGGTCCCTCGGACGCCATCACCACAGTGGAGAAAGCCTAGAGAGGGAAAAACAGTGAAGATTTCACACATTGCATAGACAGAACTGCATATAAAATGAGCGCTGACCTGATGACTGTCACTCAGGAGGAAGCAGATCTTGCAATGGTAACTCCATGAGAATGTCAGTTGAGCAGCAGTGGAAAGGGCAAGCAAGGTTACTTATTACCATGGCAGGAATACAGAATGAAAGACATCTGCATCTGAAATCCCAACACAGTTCTGGTCTCTGACCCATTCTCAGGAAGAATACAGAACTGAGAAACATTCTCAAAGTGAGACTGCTTAAATATTCGGGAGAAGTGAAGGAGGGAAGTTGGCTGTGAAGAAATCTGTAAAACCTGATGCACAGCAAGAGGCTGGGTGGGAATCTTCTGTCCACTCTTATTTCCAATACACAAATAAGGCAGCAGCAAATGAAATATACTCGGAATAAGTAAAACTCACGTCGTCTGCACTGCGTGTAGTTAGGCTACAGAATTTCTTGCCAGAGGATGCTGTGGTCACTAAAAAATTATATTGGTAATGTAATCCAGGTAGGCTTACGAAATACAGTGAAACCATTCCCGTTTAGTGAACTTATGAGCTAAACCCTGATTGTTAGCTAGGGAGTATTTGGAGAATGTACTGAATGTGTGTTCTCCTTGTTACACCCTCTGCTTTTGGTCACAATACGGGACAGGCTATCAGGCTAGAAGGACCTCTGCTCTTCCCTGCAGAAGTGTGCTCTCCAAGAGCCCCACGCTCGCCAGGCAGCAGCACTTGCCTGTGTCCATAAATGTCTCACAGAATACTTCAAAACAAAGGGGAAAAAAAGACAGCCTTGTGAAGCATAAAACCTGATCTGTTCAGAGCATAAAACAGAAGCAGAAGCAAAAGCTTTTCAGCGCAGGGTAAAAAAGCTGAAAATAAACGATTCACAGTCATCAAAAGAAGATCTGTGGGTTGGTGATCAGAGCTAACCGAGCGTTCCTGCCCAGGAGGGACTGAGGCACGCCATGATTTAAGCTGTGCAAAGGGGCACTGAAGAAAAGCAGACGTGCAGCGTAAAGAGAAATCAGAGCACTGAAAGCAGGTGAGGGCACTGGCTGCGTTGTCACGTACCTCTAACCAATCGACGAGATTAATCAATCTGCCACACTCCAAATGAAGCTTATACGCTATGCATATGTCAGGGGCTTTGTTAGAAATGCTTCCTCCATCACTTTTCAAAGCTGGATTCTGATGAAAAAGAAAAAAGGCAGTGACTTTGATCAGTTTTTAACCTTGAACCACCTCTAGAGATAGATACAACGTTATTTCAAGAGATTCACATAGTAGGTATTTTAACCAGATCTTTACCATTTGTTTAATGGCAAGCTGATGGTACAAAACCCCCCACAAACTAAAATTCAAGAAAGAAAGAAAACATACCAGTAAAAAAACCAATAACTACTTCACTCCTGGTGTTCCTTCTACTGTTCTGTACACTTATGCAGTCTCTAACGAGTGATTATCTAATTAGGCTTTTCCTCAATTGTTTTGCTAGTCCTATTTACAAATCAGAAACAGTCTGGTTTATAGATTCAGGAAACTAGTCATGATTTGCCGCAGACCGTACTACATAGAAGTGCCCCTCCCCACTGCAGGGAAAGAGGAAGTCTTAGTATAGATCTGTCAGATGTACTAAAAAGCAAAATTGCTTCTCTCATCTCAGTTTTATCTTTGAAATGTAACAATCATTTCCCTCTGGCTTGAAACTCGGCACCTATTAAGGCCAGTGTCTGATTTCTCACAAACTATTCTGTCAGGAAATTCAGGTCATCAGCAGTGAACCATTTACTTGAGAAGTGAAAAAGCCACTTGAGCCAGAAGCTGAAGTCTCTGCAGAGCTGCAGGAATTTTCAGCATTTCTCATCAGCTCATGATTTTCTTCCCCCAGTTTGCAGTTTCATGCACTCTGAAACCAGTTCTCTTAATATGACAACACCCACTGATCATTCCTTGTAGTGCATAGAAATTTTTGATACAATGCTTTTAAATGCTTATAAAACATGCAACTTACTTTGGGAAGTCTCTAAAACCCTAGCAAGGCTACCTTCATAAATAAACGCTTTTCAAGACAGGAAAGAAGGCCAGGCAAGGAATGCAACTTTGCTCAAGAATCTCTAGTTTACCTTTCGTAGATCTCAATCCCTGCAATTTGTGAGACTCAGATTCGGTTTGGACTCCAGCACTTAGGAAACATTTCACAATTATCAGAAAGCCTAACAATTTCCAAGTTTATTTATTCTGTATGAGGAACGCAAAAGCTGCAGACATTAGGTTAATGTCTGTCAGTTCAGCCCAGATGGTCTCCAGATAAATTCAGAGTAACGTGGCTATACCCTCCAAATGTTACAATCCAGATATTAATTTACCAGACTGCAATTCAGGAGCGCAACACAATAGTTTCAAATACTACTGTGTTACTAACCAGCATAGGTGAAGTTACACCTCTTGGCTGATCTAGTGGCTCACCACTGCCTAGAGGGACAACTCCATGCCCTTCTTTTTCCCTCTGCTACTTCTGTTAACTGCGTGGCTTCCGACACTGAGCACTGATTTTCTAATCTTAAGGCCGGAACTATTACCAAAACCAAAAGAGGGTGCAACTTCTAGAGCAACTGCACTCTCCAGGAACAGGCTCGTCTGTAGAAATTATCTAGCTGGACCACACACAAGCATCGAGAGTGATCCAGGGAAGGTATTACTGATCGGCATTGCAGGGTCCTGGAAGGATTCAGCCTCACTTATGATAACTAGGCCAAGTCTTTCCAGCACAGCGGGAGGGAGCTGCAGCTGCGTGCAGGGAAACCTCAGCTTCCTGGGGTGGCAGCACCCACATTCTCCCCAAGAGGAAATCACTAGCCTGACAAGCAAAAAGCTGCCCGAGAATGAGCAGCCGCTTGTGAAACCACATGTACAGCACACGGGTTCTGTTCCAGAAAGAGTACGGGAGTGCGAGCAACCCACACCACCACTGATGAGGGATTCCTCTTGCTTGACCCTGCCCCCAGAGGCAAGACAGAGGACAGGCTCATACCTTGCCCTGGAATCTGTTAGTATCTTCCCAAGGACCAAAAGCGGGTATCCCTTCTCTGATATGGGAACTTAATTGCAACTTGAGGATTTCGTTTCATAGCAATCAAAGTATCACTGTGGATAACGTGGCTCATTCCTTGAGATCCCTGTGAAAAATTGCCCTTCTTGCCCAAGGTCAAGAACAAAACTTGCATGACCATCTCTAAACCCCAGGAAGATCCAAGATCAGATTTCCCTGTGCTGACACCATACAAAGCAGGGCCTTGCTGGTATTCTAAGTTACAACTTGTTGAATTTTCAAGGGATCAGTGAAAACAGAATTACACTTTTGGGGTTGGTTTTGTTCTTTTGTTTCTTTTTTTTCCCCCCAGGGTAAGTATGAATGATCCTTGGTTCACATTTTGCCAAATAAATAACTGGACTGTATTCCTGTAAGAAATGCATCTCATTAATCATTTGCTGGTACTCCACTGAAGCAGATCCCTTTTTGTCCCAGCCTTCTGGAAGGAACAGCTGGAGAGAACTTTGCTCTGGTCATGGCCCAGGAAAGTACAAGCTGTGCAGAAGTCATGGATATAATTAAGAAAAAAATACTTCTTTGACTCATATGGATTAGAATGCCAAACAAGGTACTCAGCCAATATTGCTGCTGTTAGAAACTATGTCAAACCTTCACAATCTGCTCGGAAAACATCAGAAATATGTTAAAGTATGTCAAAGAACAAAGTCCAGGATGACAGAAGGCTTTAAATCCTGTCAGCTCATCAAAGAGTACTAAACACATCAGTAGGTAGGCTTTGTTAGCTCTCCTCATCTACATTTTTACAGGTTTTCTAAAAATATAAACTACCGAGGTTCATATTAGGTCTCCTTAACGGTAGCCCACTTGCTAACTACTGTTTTCACAAATAAACTCTTTAAGTGGGTTTAAAAATAACTCCAGCACCCATCAAAACTCACAACCCCTATTCAAATAGAGGCACAGTGCCCACAAACCCCATTCCAGTCGGGTTTGTAGGTTTTAACGACTGATCTTTATCAAGTACGATTCCTGGTAAGTGTTGGCTTTGGCTCAAATAACACATATTCACTCTACAATCAATGTTTTTCTCAGAACCAGAATCTCCTTTTTAAAGGAAATGTTAGGGCATGAGGATAACTTCAGGTAGCATCTATAATCAAGGACAAAAAGAAATGTACTCTCGCTTCTTTTCCAAATCTTTCTTTCTTTCAATCATCCCATGAATTTGATTTATGAAACAACTGGAAAAGAAGCTGCTTTTCTTCTCCCGAGAAGGGCAGTGTTAACAAATAGAATTTATGAAAATCCTTTTCTTGGACTCGGAAAAGACAGCGTGTCTATACACAACATATATTAAAACAAGCGTAAAAATAACAAAGGACTCCTTTAAATATACTGTATTTAAGCTATTGGTGATGTCACCACTCTGCCTGAACAGAGCCTTCCCCTTAGAGCAAGTCTACACAGTGAGGACTAAGCACCAGCCCTGTGAAGGAGAGTGTCTGGAAAGAGCCACAGATCATGTATTTTTCCCAAGGACAGTCATCCCATTTGTAATGGAGAACAAAATCACTTTTCTGCTACATCTACAGGAGAAAGAAAAGATCGTGACTGGAACGGGCTCTGGAAAATAGATTCTCCATACAGAACTTTTTCCATAGCCAGACAGATTCCCCAGCCCTCTGCAAGAAGTTCCCAGTTCCTTATCAACACAAGCTTGCTGGTTCTCAGCAAAACAGCTGAACGTGTGCCAAGCTTCATGAAACAGCAAATCTAAGCCTTACGCATCATCCTCACGCGTAGCCTTCAGAAACTACTCCAGCACCACAAACAAGCCACTTGTTTCTTACCTTCAGGTAGCAGTACGGGTTATTTAAAGCAGTATGAAGTGCAGTCCTCGGGGCAGCGTTCAGGTGCTCCCGGAGAAC
>WEIS01099447.1:0-27557 GCA_013389965.1 Todus mexicanus
AAATCAGTTTGGCTTGTAATTAAGTGGAAAGATTCTTGAGCTCTCATCATCTCTTTTCTGCACCTCTTCATCTTAGACAGAAGCAGCAGTTTTGAACAGAACAGACTGATCCTGGGCAGGCTGTATCAGCCCAACACCATCTTCTAATGCTGTTGCCTTCAAATCCCTCCCATGAAATGGTACCGGCCCTGAATCTCTCTGCACAGCAATATTTAGCAATCAAAATCCGCCGCTTAGAATTTCTGTGGGCAGAATGTGATTTCACCCAGAAAGAATTATGCTAGCTTTTAATCTGATTTGCCTCTCTGGATTTCAAGAGAATTCACATGTAGGGAGTAACTCTATCCATTTATAATATTTCCAGAAAAGAGCTGGCCTTTTTACCACTCTCGTCTCTCATTTGGCTATAGGCTCAGCTGCGGAATCCTCTAAGTCTGTAAAATGCCAGCTGCCTGGGCCTTTACTGCCCACTTCCCAGGAAAGGATTTTGTACAATATAGGATTTAACTCATAAACTGTCACGAAAAATGTTGAAAGAAAAACAATAGCATTTCCCTCTATCTCTGTAAAACATATGACCATGTGAAGAGTGATATAAAGGTTTTATCTACGTAACTCTGAGGTGAATCATATTTTTAGAGATGTTATTGGCATGATGAACGTGTAATAATCTAGATTATTTGTAAGGAATAATGTTCCAATGAAGGTGTGCGTTTGTCAGCCCAAACTAGCGATAAGCCTATTACCGGCTGTCTCACTTCTATTGTTTATTGGAAATGCGGCAGTCCCTGTAGGTCTTGGTAGAGATGGCAGCATTGAACAAGCACATATTGAGGGATAGTCCATGCCCATAAAGAGCTTATTATCTAAATTAGTAAAGCTCAGAAAGGGAAAAGGAGGATTATCATCTCCATTTTAAAGACAGCAGACTGAGACTGGGAGGGATGTAATAACTTGTCAGGTTTCTGCACAGTGTGAATGTCAGAGCCGCGCTCATTTGCAGCATGTTCCACTGCACATTGTGCACAAAAGCTTTTAAACAAAATGCCAGATGCTTTCGTGGGTTTCATATTTAAATGCGTGTCTGTAAGAAAAAACAGTGATTTAGCAGTACAAACCAAACCATAATGATGATATCAGTGAAGGTTCAATATCTGCTAGTTAAATCCCCAAATGTCTTTTACCAGGTTTCTAGGCTTCTGAGTTTCTTCCACTCTTAGCCCAGCTTCATGTTTTGGAAAGCTGGAAATGATTGCTGCATAATTATTTGTCACACCTGCTTCTGTCTCAGTGCTCTACCAGTTCTAGTTGCTGGTTCAGAACCCAGCGGGGCTTCAGGGATGCATGCTACCCATTCTTATGTTCAGAGAAGTAAATGATTGCTTATTTTAAAAGAACAAATGAAGAGGGAAGAATTACAGTTTATAGGAATGATGGGTAGGTTACAGAAGCAGTGATTTTTAAATATTGTGTAGAGGAATTAGAGGATTCCCCGAGCTCTGGAATGTGATGCACAGTCCTGTCAGAGGGGGATTAACAGAATAAGTTAGTAAGTACATGGAACGCAGTCATAAGTCTAGGGAAAGGGTTTGGTCACCTTTGCTTCGTGCACTAATCTGTGTTTGCTCATACAGACAGAGCGTGTTTGCATACAATGGTCACTCGTATTTTTTTCTGCACAACCAAAATACTGGATCTTTTTTCCCCGTTAAGTTTGGAACCAGCTATGTCTGTCCCTAAGCGAGGTGATGGATTCCCCGAGCTGCACGGGAAGCGTTTGTGGGGCTCTGATGCGGATGTCAGGGCTCTAAAGGAGCAAACAGCTTAGAGGTGGTGGGGCAGAGCTTGTTCTGCATGCAGAATATGGAGGGTATCTGTGTACTCATACATACATCAGCAGAAAGGGAATTGATTTATAGCCATGTTGGAGCTGCTTGGGACATCTTAAGCACCAAATTAAGGAGAAGAATCTGGAGGATCTATAGCAAGATATAGAGGTAACTGAAAATTCAAACAGATGAGCAAACCCATCTTACACACATACACAAGAACACAAATACTGTTTTCTTGTTGCTTTTGTTTCCTCTCACTTTAAACTGCCTAAAACTCAACGGAAGTCAAAGAATGTAATACCCAAGATTACAATCCCCTTCCCAAAGATTCTATTATCTCAGTCTGAAAATTAGCTGTATGTCACAATGCTGGGGTAGACGGATTCACACGTCAAATCCCAACTACCACCTTGAGATGAGAGCTCTGGCTGATGGAGGGTTTGCACGAAGTAGTAATTAATGACAAAAAATTCCATCAGTGGAGATTTTTTAATTTTAGTGCTGCTTTCCCCAGCATTAATTCCAGAATCCGTAATCTCATTTGCTCTCAGGATTCCAACAAACTACCTGAGAGAATGGCTCTATCCATTTGTAAGATTAATCAGGGAGAAGAGGATAGGGCTTTGCTTGCCACAGAACGGGCATCCACAAATAAGCTGAGCAGCTGCTGCATCACTGTGGCAGAGGATGAACTGCTTCAAAGGCTGCCCAGCAGCTAGGGTGGAGGGAGGTTTTCAAGAAGAGGTTGGATGATGTACTCAGGGACAAGATTTAGATGATGGGATGATATTGGGCAATAGGTTGGTGATAGTCTAGGTAGTAGGTTACAGGTTGGACTTGATGATCTCTATGGTCATTTCCAACCTTGTTAATTCTGTGATTCTGTGAGTTAGCTATGGACTATGATGCAAAGCTATGCCTGCGATCACAAGCAGCTGAATCCCCTACCTGAGAATTATGCAGAGGCGTAAATCACTTTTGAAAAAAACAGTGTTGGTTAAAGATTTTGTTGCATATCATTGCTGAGCGCTGAGGCATCAGGTCAGTTCTGGAGCTGAGGTACAGGAGTTCGTCCTAAGTCCCTGTACTGCAAAGTCAAACGGATTAAATGATCCTTTGTCAGAGAGAGGGATGTTGTTGAGTGCTTTTGTTGTGAAGTAGACAATGAATTCTTGCACTACTCTCCTTCCGGCCTGAGCTGGAGAAGCCAAACCCAGGAGCAGTAACATCTGCAGAAGCATTTGCTAGACTTAGCTCTGGAAAGACCTCAGCACTCTCTCTACATCCTGTGACAAAGCTGCTTTCTGAGAACAAAGAGAGCCACTGTAATTTTTCAGTTCCATACAACTTTAATTTGAAGCTAGAATAATCTAGCATCAAAAATAAGAACAAAGGGATTCCTTAGATCCACGTTAAGAAGTTGAGCTGAGCTCTTAGAACGTGTGGTGGGAGTTTGCTTTACTTCACTTTAAGCACTTAAATTAAAAATAAAAATCTTTTGGCAACAGGCCACAGGAAAGAAGCAAAATGCTAACTAATCATATTTAATGTTAAAATCAATGGCACAGTGTTATGAAAGCCTGAAGGAATAGAAATGTCTTTTCTTAGCATGCACAGTAATAGACTTTGGGGTCAAGAAATGATATATTGCTGTAATATCTGCTGCCTTTTAAAATGACGTTTGTAATAAATGGCACATATTCCTCTTATAATTTCTTTATTAGTAACACAAATTTCACCATCTGTGATTATTATCGTGGATGGCAGATGAAAAATTCCCCTCTGCCAATGAACATACCAGTTGAGTTACACCAGGGAGGCACGTGGCTCGCCGTGCATATAAAGGACTCTGCTGCGGTGGCTCCTTCAATGCCACACAACAACTATTATAAAGCCTCTTTACTTGACAGGTGGCCTCTACCCTTTCTAGGATTCTTGGAGCAGAGTATCAGATACCGTAACTGAGGAAATACATCAAAATTAGGGAACCATTCGCTTTCCGTGCGCGTTTGGCATAGTCCTGAGGATCGGCAATGGACCTTATCCCACAATCAATTTCCTTTCCCTCTTGATTGAAGGAAATGTATGACTTTGCTGCAAGCTCTGTTGAATTCCCTACCACAATCTCTGCAGATATGTAAATGCACATTAGCTGCTGAATATCAGATTATGGAAATGCTTAAAGAACATTATGGCTTGAGGAAGTGGGAAAAAATAGTCTCTTGCTAGCAAGACATTTTCTCTTTGAAGGAAACACTTGAGTGACATGAAGTTGAGGCTAAAATATAAATTAAATATGAAAAGCTGAGTGAGAGGTAATTATTAAAATGATTTGGATTAGATGGAGAAATTCAAGGCCTGTTTCAACAGAGCTTGCATAAAGAAATATGTGAATTCGTATTTCTGAAAGGCAGGGGCTTTCGCTGGATCGCTATAAAAGAAATAGTAATTTCTACAAACAGAGCATGAACAGATGGGAATTCAAATGAACATAAGGACTTCACTGCTGTCTGAGCGAGCTGATAGCCAGTGGCAGGCAGATCAAGGGTGACTCGTGTTATTTCCCACAGGAGTGCAGTGACTTGCGCTATCAGTTGCCCTAACAAGGGTTTCTAGGGCTGCCTGAGGTGCCTTGGGGTGTTTTGAGCCCCCTCTCCAAGAAGGTGCAGGGCTCCTCTTGCTCCCGTGTCTTCAGAACCCAGTAGGCATCCCAGATATACCAGAACATCTCCAGTGTCTCATCGACACCCCTGCCTGAAATGAGCATGGAAGGACAGAACTTGAACGTTAGGGATCTAGAATAGAAGCTAATGAAACACTTAATGTTTTACAGCAAAAAGCTGCAAATCGTTTACTACTACTATCACAATGTGGTGTTCGTGATGTTGGCTGTTTCACAAACACAAACCAGTAGGTGCTTTCAAACATTTACATTACTTTCTGAAGACGGATTTTTTTCCCCTGGTTTTATCCAACAGCTCGGTCTGGCAAAAGCAATCCATTTGGTTTTGCATGTGTCCAAACTTCAGAATTATTCTTCCTTCATCTAGATGTGGTGACTTTTTTTCCCCAAATACTAAATGTTTCTTTCAACCCCGCATTTTGTTAGATGCAAGTAATCAAAGAAGAAATACAAGCTCAAGTAGGGAAGGACTGAGAGCATATATTCAGTAAATATTATTCAGTGTTTCTGTATTTGTGTTCAAAATGATGGTGACAAATTGCTAGAGTGTCAACATTTAAAATAGTACAAGACAACAACCCGCATCGCTGTCCCAAACCATGCATAAATTCTGATAGACTCTGCTAAGGAGAGGAAATTTATGATTGCATTTTTAGAAGCCTGATCAGGTTCTGGATCTACAAGTCTATACAAAGACATCTGTGTATTTTAACAGGAATCATGATTCTACCACACACACACACCCTTACAGAAATAAATATAAGAAGAATTATTTTCCTATTCCCCACTGAAATCCCATCTGGCACTACTAATCGACCAATTACCTTCAACAGCTACTGGATGAAATGATAAAGAAACTGTGTTGAAGGGTTATATTCTTGGTTGCTAATTTTGAACAGAATAAATGTCAGCTACACTTTCTGGTTGTGGAAATCAACTATTTGGGGGATAAATTTCAGTTAATCACTTTTCTGACTGTAAGGAAATAGTTTTAAATGATAATTTTAGTTTCTAGTGAGCTGTCTGGCTTGGTTTCTTGTTCTGACTCGGATTCCATTTTAATTACTCTTGTCTGCTAATGAACCTGTCCTTAGTGGTCCAGGTCTCTCCACGGTGGTGCTGCGCTCCCACAATCTTGATTCACTGAGCCTGTGCATTTCTAACTTCCACCTTTTCTCATTTCCAATGTTATGATGCACTCAGGAAATGAAGCACCAGAGATATTCAGGATACCTAACTTTCAGCTTTCTAGAAATTTCAACACACAGTTACTTGATACAATTCCCTTTTGTTCCCCTGATTGTTCTGAATAAGCAATATTCACCTGTAATTTAAATCCTATGATCTGTTCTGGAAGCCTCCATAAAGCCCAATAAGTGTCATCGTTTTGCTGCATAGCAAGACTGAAAAGGACTTTAAATGATTCATGTCATTATCTTTGAAAGAGACACATGAAAAGAGCGTAGCTACCTTGGAGCAAACGTTACGAACAACATATTATAAAATGCTATTTGATCAGCTTGAGAACAGTGTGAGGAACTATTTTCTTTTAACTTTGCAATAAGCCTTATCCAGTTCATAATTCCTTATAACCAGATTAAAGTTTGAAACTCCATTTTCTGTTTTTCCGGTGTTGATTTTGATTTTTTTAAATGTATTTGATACAAACGGATTTCAATGGTTTTGAAAAGAAAGTATTCCTCATCTTTTCTCTCCCTCATGCAGCTAATCTGATTTAGGGGTATGAGCAACCGAAAACTTGCTCAGTTGAATCTCACAGAACGACACCTGTGGTTGAAAGACATCAGCCTTTAAATGAGTTTGTGTCAGCCCACTTAAATTCTGAGCACCTTAATCAAAGCTCCTCTCTCATTTCAAAGGATCAAGTGGCAAGTTAGCAATGGGACAGGCTCTGTTCTGTGCTCTGTTTTCTGAACAGAAATGCACTGGGTTTGGTCCAGGTGTTTAACTTTTTTGGTTAAATAATTACCACCTTCCTAGCCTGGTTTTGTTTAGTCCTGGGAAAGGAAGCTTCTTGTATTCCCAAGTCAAAAATTCTCAGTGCTTGAAGCTTTGAGCCATGCTGTACTTTGATACTAGCTCATATTTTTGAAAATGTTGGACTTTCCCATTTTTCCTATGATGTCCATCCAACAACTCTCAGCTTATAATTTCCCACACGTTTCTGAGCTTCCTGAATTCATGATACAGTCACTAAATACTGTTACTGACCATATAGTCTGACACAAAGTAAATGCTAATCAGCACTAAAGGGAAAAATGCAACTTTAAGGCAGGTGAATAAGGTATCTTTAAAATTCCATATTCCTAGAAAACTGGAAGGGAAGCAGCAGAGGCTTAGAAGCAGCACACATGATAGTGAGAAGAGATGCTTGCATTTGTTCTTTGCTACCATTTCTCTACCAGAAAAGCCCAGGTGGTGCTGGCTTTTATTTCTCTCTGAGCCTGGGCCAAGCTTTTGTTGAGTAGATGAGCCAACACCCTGTCAGTTTGCTGCTCTCCTGGACCATCCCGTATGTTGTAACTTGAATTATTTGCCTCATTAAATCTCTAGTATCTGATGGGTTCAGGCCCTTTTCTGAAGACAGTCAAATCCAAGATTTACCGTTGTGTCACTGAAATCAGGTTTCAAGTCCCAATAATTTCAGACTTTTTTCCATAGTATTTATTCTGGAAAGGAGATGTGGGAGGACAGTGGGTATGAAGAAAGAGGAAGAAACTGTCTTACCTTCTCCTGAGCAATTTCTGAATTCTTTGCCATGGGGAGGCAGTTCACTGTAACAGGCCTTTCAGCAGAAGTTAAATAATTCCATGTATAGTTGTGGGTTTTTTCATCAAAACACGCTGTAAAATTACAGGCCGTGGTAGAATTTAATTTAATTTTGCAAATAATGTAGAATGTAAATGCAGATTATTGTACTGCAAAGAATTTAAGTCTGAGTGGCATAAATGGAGATTGGTGAACAGCACAGAGGAGCATTTCTTCTCTGAGGTTTCCTACATCTTATCTGCTAATTCTGTTGCATAGCAAGAAGAACTGCTTGAATTAAGAGTGCTAAAGATTAGAGTATTCTTGTCTTATTATATAGTGGTAAATATTAATTATACATTCGTATGTGGCTAACCTGGCTGAAACTCCCCTATCACAGCCTGGCAAAATCTTTTCTGGTGAAATATCTCACAACTCTCCGTGAAGTATTAGCTGTCCAGGACACACAAAGGAGCAGCCTATTTCCATCCAGGGCCAGGTATTGCTAACATAACAGACTACTATTTGAATAATACATAAAATCTGGAACTGACTCTAGATTTCATCAGATTTGGATATTATAAGAGGAGAGACTTGATTCTCGGTCGCATTCAACTTCAAACTCATTGTATTAACGTTTGCTTTGGGCACACTTAAAATCTTATTTGAATATGATGCAAGAAAGGAGTGGTGTCAAAAGAGAATGAGAATCATAAACCCCATGCTTCTGTCTGAAACTATAGTTTGCACACAGTCCACCTCAAACTAGAACAGCTCTCCAGCAAGACCCCAACTGTTTTATTACATCCAGCAAAAACATGTATGTGTGTCTGCATATGGTTTCCAGCAACTTCCCACAACATTTACTTTTCCATGGAGTGGCAACAGGGTGGGGAAGATTCCACAGCTTCCACAAAGCCTACAACTATGCTGATACTAAATCAGAAATTGATTTTTAATGATGGCCAGAGTACGGAAAAGGCATCAGAAACTTCTTCCTAGCCTCAGCTGTTCGGTGCTTATCGGTTACTAATCTCAAAAGAGGTGGTAGAACTAAATGTATTTTCTTGGTTCTCCAAGTGAGGATATAAATAGAGGGCACGAGCAGCGGAGAGCATCTTGCGTTTCCCTTGCTTTGCTGGGGGTATAAAAGATCATCTGGCATGTCACAAGCTATAAAACCACCTGATTTATTCTGCCAAACATTGCTTGCGTAGGGCACAAAGAGGAACCTGTGCGTTAAGAGCTTCTATGTATGGCATAGCTTAGCCCTACACATGGGATCTGAAGGCACCGCAAAGAGCCTACAGGCATGGAAACAAAACGGTAGGGCTTGGAATGGAGCTCTGGAGATCATCTAATCTGACAAACAGAGTGTAAGGAAATGTGGCGAAATCTTTTCTTTCCCTTTGTATATCACACATGCTGTTTTTCTAGCTCACTTGCAACACCATGTCAGAAAGCTAAAAGTCAGAAATGCCAAATACACCTTCGTATCACATTTTTTGTGTACATAGTTGATTTCTTTCCCTTAATACCTCTGCTTCAAGGAAAAGAAGAATCCCAATGTACAAACCCATTATTTCTTTTCCACAGTTGAAGCAGAGGTGGGGAATATTATAATGATTAAAAGAAAAAAAGGATTTCAGAAAAGATGCTGAAGGATTTGAGCTCCTAAATATGAGTAAAAGCTCTGGTTAGCAACCCCTTGCAGTGCAGTACTGTATGCTGCGTGCAGGGGGCCATAAAATGAAGCAGGAGGGCTCCAGAAACCTAATGTAGATCTTAATTTCTTCATCTAGCATCGGTTGAACCAAAGCTGTCAGCTTCTGCATATTTACTTAAACTAAAGGTGTAGAAATTGGCTGTTTGTGTCCATCTCTTCTTCAGGGTTTGATCAGTTATACCCCAATTTTATTAGGCTGGGGATTTTAATGTTGCACTATGTCATAAACAGATGAAAAGGGGGAGCTGGAAATTTACGGGAGAAGCACTAAGAGTCCTTAATCTACAGTGACAAAATTGCCACCACCATAATCTCTATTAAGTGCTACAAAATTACAGTGTAACAGCTCTGAAATTACATGTGACATCTGCATGAATATCAAATCGATTCATTACATTCAGCCTTATTACAAGAAGCACTTACTGAATTTGTACTGATTACAACTCTTACGAATTAACAGTTACCCAAGTGAACTTACCTCCCCGCATACATACGGTATTTCAAGATCTCTGTTAAGTCAAAAGAAGGGAAGAGTGCAAATACTACTACTGCTTAGTGTGGAGTGATGTATCTGAGTAAAGTACCACAATATACTAAAGCTTGGTTTTTTTAAAGTCTCCTTTTGCCTATTTTTGTTGAAAAATTTTTTGATTAAGCTTGCCACGTCATTCTTTCCATCCAGTCTCTCCAGAAATGAAGTCTAAGGAGGGAAAAACCGAGAAAGAATATGATAAATGTTCGCGTTATGCAGAATTTGCCTTTTTGAAATCACATTCCCCATTGTGCAAGCCAGAATTTTATAGAGAGATAAATCACAAAGAAATAAGAAGCCAGTAATGAGATAGAAGTATATTTGAAATATGGATGCAAATCCTCACCACCTGCTGAGCAAAAATAGTCTGCAGAGACTGTCCTGAAAACTGATCTGCCATTAACATCTTGTAAGCACTAAATTTGCAGCAAAAGAATGCTGGAATTATATGCCTGTGAAATGCCAAAGGCCTCCTTGATTTATCTCGAAGCAGAATGTTTCAGCTACATCTACATAAATATTTTAACAGGAATTTAATTTTCATTTTAGTCACACAATAAATCTTCTTATTGCCCAACATCATCTTGTCCTAAATAAGTTACCTTTTGCATATGAGCACGAGGATGGTTGTGCTCATTCTTCTTTCTGATTTGATGAATGCTGTTTGAATATAGAATGTATCAGTGCACTTATTTACACAAAAACCTTGCCACAGGCTGTTTAATTTTGTCTAGAGCATCTATTCATTTAGACAGAACTTATCTAATGACTGTCAATTGACTTGTATTTAACTCCAACTCTGGACTTCTCAAGGGTACACCAGAACAGTGAAAAACGAAAGGAAATCTAGAGTAGGTATCTTAGCAGCTGTGCACACACCGGCAGAGGAAAAATATCAGCACTTAACTGCTTTTTAAATATCTTTTTGGTGCATTTTATAAACAGCAGTAGGAACTCAGGCAGCTCCTGTCTGGCTGAATCTTCCTTACTGTGCATTTCAGACATCATTGCTGTCACAGATTGGTTGCGTAGTGTTGGATGTAGTGAGAACGTTTAACTGGAAACTTAGAGCGTCTCAAGAGGACAATATACTGGGCACGGATTACTTTTTGTGCTTTGCAGGATGCTAGAAATAAGCTCCTAATAGTTAAAAAAATTGTCGTGAGCAGGGCAGCCTGGTGCAGAGCTACCCACCATTCCCAGGTCTGTTTGGCAACACGGAGCACAAGCTCGAGAACCAAGAGCGCTGGCAGCACGGATGAGCAGGCACATCTGTACAGTGCCTTTTTGCCATTCTCTTTGCGAGCTCTTTGCTTGCTTTCTTGCTGAAAGAAATGTGTGATGGAGCTACTGTAAATCTCTCTTCAGGCATGTGAGTTCATTCTTCACAAATCATACCGCCCTGCCTGCAAATTGATTATCATTTCTGATTTATTCAATGGCAGAATCACAGCATAGAACATTTGCTCTAACACTCAGAGGGGAACAAGCACAAGTGTAAATAAGAACTGGCAGTTGGAATTAGGCTGTTAAGGAAGAGATTTTTTCCAAGGCTTAAACAGAAGCTAATATCAAGCAGCTCTAATCAAGTCTTCTGCTGTGAGCTGGGTACCTATCATTCCTTTTTGTCTCTGAAGATGTTCCCGTAAAAGTGTCCTGTCCGATAAATTTCCAAAATTGAGGGTAAGCGTAAGTTTATGTGCTACAAACCTGTTAGCTTATTTTTTGAAAAGCTGATTCTAAATTGTTACCTAAAGAAGTTTCAGGCTGCAGGCCAAATTGGCGTAAATAAGTCGAGACATGTTATTGTAACCTTCCCTAAGGCAGTTGTCTGCTCTAGAGGGAATTAAGAGAAGAGCTGACATTAAGGTTATCTAACCGGTATCATTTAGCAGGTCGAAGCTGATTATAAAATAATTATTAAGAAATTTAGGAAAGAATAACTGGACATTAAAGATGCCCAAGTTTTTCTTTACATAAACCTCAGATGACTGTACTACTCACTTCGTACAGGTGTCTGATACTTAAGCAGGTAGGCGGCAATGAAAATGTAGGTGCAGAGACAGCTTGTTGAAGGATGGGCTGCAGTATAACATGGCCCTGCAACACAATCTGCTTTTCATCCCTGCTTTGAAAGGTAATTTGTAGTTGTCTTTGTAATTATTCAGTCTCTGACTTCTCTATTATGCCCATTAAACCTAGGATTTCTTCTTTCTTATTAACTACTTCAGTCTTCCTCTTGTCTTTTCCATTTCTCTGACTGTCATATCAGCTGATGAGAAAAGAGTTTAAAGAGAACTGGAAACAGCAGGCTATAAAAGACAATGCACACATTTCTTGGGTAGAAGGAGGGCTATGGCAGGAACCGGGGCTTGAGTTTCCTTTAGGTCACTGTGACTGCCACAAGAGCTTCTCTTTTCCTTCTGAAGTGCACACTGGAGAAAGGAGAAACAGCAAATACGCGGTTGTGCTTCTCACACCTTAGCGAGAAGTTAATTGACCTACTTAGGAACACTGACATGTTCGTCTCGTCTCTGTGCTTAATTAATAGAGTCACTGAATATCTGATTGAGACCTTTGGAGGTCACTCAGTACAATCTCCAGCTTTAAACAGGACTACTAACCAAGAAGAGCCCTGGCTTTCTCTAACTGCATCCCTTGTCTGCTGCCATGCTACACAGGGGTGCTGTATCAAAGTTGTCTGTCTGCCCCGAAGTCACTTGGCATTGTTCACTTGTAGAGCTCACCAAACCTTTCTTTAGTTCAGACAGACAATGCTTAGCCCTACTTTTTTTTCCCCCCAGGTTCCTATATCTTCCCTGAATTTCTGTCCCCACCCATAAGCCATAGAGCCTTCTCCCAACTGGGTCAACAGTTCACATTCTGAGCTATTGTGCAAGCGCTGTGTATTTTCCACTTGAATCTATTTGCAGTTATTTAGTGTAGGTATTTCTATAATTGTAACCTATTGGGAAAGTTCAGTGCTCAATGGTCCTTATGCTCGCTGTTCATTTTTTATGGTACAGTGAACTACAATAGACTCTATCATAAAGCCTGTGGGAGTACCGGCTGATTCCAGGCCAGGCAAAGGACTTTTATTCTCTCCGTCTCTCTTCAGTCGCTTGCGACTGCTCATTTTCGCTCTGTAAAATCCACTCCCAGCCACCTAACGTGTAATGACTCTTTTGCTCTACTCAGGTACGGCAAAAAATTCCGAGCAGATTCATCATGGAGAAGGCAGAGAATTAAATCCGCATTTTCTCCAGCCCAGGGGAAAAGTGCTGTGAAATTAAAAATGTTTACTTAGCTGTAAAGTTGTAATTGGGTGGCAGCAGATTGCCAGTAGTCAGGAGTCAGGGAGCTGAAATTCCCACAAGGGAGTGCGATGCCTTCCTGAAAACGGTGCAATATTGGTGTTACACGAAATTTCTCCTGGCCTGAAATCCTTCCATTTTGTTCACAGCTGAGTTGAAGGATCTGCTTGAAATAGCTGGCAGGGTTAACTCGCTGGTGAGTCTGCTTTGGTCAGAAGCTCACAACTGGACTTTTTTTCTATAGATGGGAGGTTCTCGGCATAAGCATATTCCTGAAAAATTGCATAATCACAGAGGTTGCTCGTCTTCAGAAGTTAAGAACTTTTAAAATCAGAACACCCAGATTCAAATGCAAAATATGAACTGTCTGTGGCAAACTCCGTGAGATTAGCGGACAGTCAATGATGCTTTAGACTAACAAAGTTTATTCCTTTGAACTTCAAGTAAAACAGTACCTTTTTCCTCCTCTTACCTGTCTTTTGTTTCAGTATAAGATTTCGAACAGCAATATTCCCTGGAAAGAGCTGCAAGACTAAATTAATACATTCTACTGAAATACAGATCAGACTTTTGGAATCTTTCTGGTACAGATGAGGGTGCCCATTATGTACAAATATGTAACCTAGAAATGAGAAGACAGCTTGTCTGTGGGTGTGTGTAACACCAGCAGCTTCAAAGACCGAGCGAAAATGGAGTGCTGTCTCTCCTAGCAATAGAAATGGCAGAGCAAATAGTGTATCTACCTGAAGTATAGTGTGACTGCTGATCCTTACTAGTGCTGAGAGAGAGAAACAAAACAAGACTTCCTGTGACACAAAGAAATACTTGGGTAGCACCTGTTTTTTCCTGCCCTCGATGCTGTGATAGGAAAAGCCTTTTGCCTAAGAATTGTGATCGAGGTATCAGCATAGAGTGCAGCTTCTTCACTGGTAAAATTAACAACTTCCTTAACCTGCTTTAAATTATGGTAGTTGTCATCTTGGTTTCCAGATTCGGGAGGAGAAGGACAGACTTCCTGCTATTCCTGTTGCAAATCACAAGCCTGATGTCCTGCTTTGAGCCCTTTTGCAATTACCCCACGAAGGCTGTAACAAAAGTGCCAAAATGTAATGTTTCTTTCAAGGAGTGAATAATGAGGTTTATAGATTTCCTGTGCACCTCTCCAACAGAAACAAACTAATAGCGTGCGAGGCAGGAGGTAGAGTGAAAGAATTCCCTGGGATATATTTCATATGCAAAAGCCATTATTGAAATATAGGTGCCCATCTTGGTCAGGATCCCTGCTCAACAGAACAATTGTACAAATTGCATCTGACTAATGACAATAACAGGCCTGAATCTCTCTCTTCCCTGGGAAATTTAAAATCTGAGTTTAATATACTGCTGCTTTATTTCTGAACTACTGCAGTTGTTTTTGAAAAGAGCGTTTCACCGTAGAGAGGGAAGTACAGGAGATGTGTCTCAGCATGCTACTGGCCACAGAGGCTCTTAAAAGAACATAGGGAAGATCATTGAAATCTACCTGTTTATCACAGCAACAATGAGCATTATTGATTGTTATTATTTTCCGTTTGGGCCATATAATCTGTTAAGACATGAAATCCTGCTCCATGAACTGCTAGGGACAAAAAGGTGATTTAGGCGTAGTCTCCTGTTATTTAGAAAAATACTCATACAAAGCCAAACAGTCTTAAGTATCTCCTGCTAGTTCAGGTCTTCTCCTGTTTGCTCTTGTGGTGGTTTCTGGGTCAAGAAATTTTTGGCTTTCTCATGGTGACATTTACACCTTTTAAAGCTTTTAATATCCCAGACTCTTTACCCCTGCATGGGTAGCACAGGAAACCTTGAAGCACACGCGAGTTAGCTCTGATCTGCCAGGTCTTAGGCAATAACTGCCTCAACTGTGCATTTATTTATGACGTAGAAGAGTCTGTGTGCTCCCTGTGCAGATTCCACAAGAGAATGGGGTCTGCTGCTGGCTTCAGATCCCACACTGACCTAGCAGCCACTGTCACCTCTGAAGAAAACTCTGAATATTTACACTTAGCCGGAGCCGAGAGGCACTGATCTGCAGCTGTACTCCAGATACGTAAAAGAAGCTCTCACCTGTATGAAAGACATTTTTGAGTCAGAGGTTGCAAGGTGTTTATAAAGGAAAAGAGAAAATCAAACTGGAGGTGCTCTTCGTGTACGAATATATTCATACAAAAACCTGCTCCTCAGAAGTTTCCTCAATTGATTGACTTCTTGTAGGCATAGCGGCAAACGTACCTTGAGAAGCTCAACTACTGCAGTGAACAGGTAAAGGAAAATATTCAGGGTTCAAGGTGATATAGAAAAGCTCCGAAGCAGCATAAAGGTCCTGTGAAGGCCACTATAAAGGTCTGAAGTGGCTTCTTCAGTACACGGGTTGAAATGAACCCCTGCTGAAGACAATCTGCAGCACAGCACCTTCCTCCCTCCCATGAGGCAAGGTACAAAACCCTCTGCAGCAATGAAAATCTTAAAAACATGGTGGGTCCATGATACATTTTTCTTTTGGTGGCATATATGTGACGTAGTTACCAGTATTTCACAATGGTAATACTTTTGCTACTATAAGCTGCTTTGAAGTGGTTCACAGAAATCAAATCCTTAATTTAATTCCCAATCTAGTCTGTATCTCACAGTCAGTGACATGTAAGACTACATTATATCCCCTGTCCTCTGCTGCCTTGCAGCTCTTTGCAGAACCAACTTTAAAAGCAAAGTCAAAGTGTCAAAGTGCTTTTTAAGCAGGGTATCACTATCTATATCCTGCAAATAAATCAGGGCTCACCTTCTCAGGTCACTCCATAAAAGCTACAGGGCTTTGCATCAACAAAGAAGCCTCAGCAGCAATGTAACCATGTGGATTATATTAAATTGGACCAGTTGATGGAATAACTCAAGCCCTGTGCATCTAATGGATGCTGCTGAACTTTGGTATTCTCATAAGCGAAATGTACAGTGAGCTAATTACAATTTCTGTTCTGCGTCCTGTCATTCATTTCACGGCTTCCCCGAGTAACTTTCCCGCAGCAATCGTGCCGCAGCAAACTGTCCCCAAAGGTCACATGTGAAGTCATTATACAGAATCCGATGAGCGTTGTTTCTGGGCTCTAATTGGAAACTACATCATTTTGACTTGTCGCAGCCCGGTGTTGCCTGTGCCTGTCGGTTGGCCCATTCACATCTATTAAACCTCTTGCTGTCTTAAAAGCCCTTACGATGCTGAAGGAGGTTGCTGAGTCAGGATCTCTCACCTTACGTGGTCATTCACGGTTTGCTAACTAATGAGGAAAAAAACACCAAATAAATCCAACGGATGAGAACTTATTCTATCATTTATCTGACAGTGCCAAAGCTCTTTAGAAAGTAACTTTAATTAGTACCCCATGGTGAAGAAAAACGTAATTATCCTCATTTTCCAAAGTGAGGAAAAGAAGATTAAAGGTCTGTCCCAACGTCATCGTGAATCAATGAAAGGAGCTTCCAGGAACCCACGGTTCATTAAGGCTGTGAACGGTGCCAGGCTTCGGCAGAATGCAGCTCAGAGTTTGCTCAATGCTTCTGCTTTTGGGCCTCAGCAGAACATAACCTTCCACCCAATGAAAGTATTTGATGAAACTTTATGCGGAGCACTGAGAAGGTAGTCTCCCTGGACAATAAAGACTCAAGGATTACATTATTCAGGCTCCTCCTGCAGAGCTATACGCTACTAGTAATGATGCTGGGCACAGGCACCTAATGTTCTAGGCCAGCCGTTATGAAAGATAAGCACTTCTCTGCCTCTCTGCAGTGATATCTCCCCTTGGATTATCCACCACAGCCAAGCACTTGACTAGGATCCCAATTAATTTCTTTTCAAAAGCTTAGATGGTGGTTTTTCCCCTCCTCTTTTCCAGTATATCTTATAGCCGAAGAATTTTTAGTATTTGCTCCCAAAGGTACTTGCGTAGGAAATGGGTTGGTTGGGGCTTTTTGAAGTGGATTTTTTTGCATGCAGATGTTACAAACACCCACCTGCTAAGGAAGTTCTTTTTGAAAAAGGGGTGAGAAAGTAGCTCCTTCCAAAGCTTTGCAAATCACTCCTGAAGTCCACATTCAGAGAAGGAAATTTGATCTCTGCTTTTAGTAAAGGGGAATGAAGAGAAAGGAATAAAAGGTAAAAAAGATGAACTGCAATATGACAAACTCTGGGAGTGTATCAGAGACGTGCTCGCAGATGGTTCATGAGTGATTTGGAAAAAGTTTCTAATGCTTTTACCTTAGGATGTGTCATTATCTTCCAGCTATCGCATGGAACTGAAGTTTGTATTAAATCAGTCAGCTTCACTACGTGCCTAGTAGATAGTAAATCTTTATATAACATTCAGGGGAACTATTATATCATGGTTTCACAGCCTTCCTCTTAGCTCTTAGGCATTCTTTTTCTCCGTGTCAGATCTTTAACATCGGTTTTCTCCTTACTTCATCAGAGGGAGATGTTTAGTCCTTTTTGTGGTGGAGTACTTTTAAAGAAAACTCTATTAATTTCTCAGCCTGGCTCGTTCACCAGCCTGTTCTCACAGCCAACCTCCCCCCATTGCCGTCATGGTCCAGCTATCCTCTCCCTCAGACAAGATTTAATTTCTTCCAACAGATATTAACTCTAAATCCCAACCGCATGCTTATCCACCTTGCCTGTTATTTCAACCCGTGCTCCTTGCTTGTGCTGCAGCTCTAATTACTTAGCTGGCCGGGGTCAGGGCTACGCACCTCTGCTTTCTAGAGGAAATGCCAGCACAGCGAGCGCGCTAAGCCCCTGTGCCAGCGCTGAGCCCCACTTAAAATGACAGCATCTCCATAGCAGAGGAATGGGACACTGAGAAACGTGGCTTAGTCTCTTTCCCACAGCTGATTAAATTTGCCTGAGTGTTTGTTTGTGGAGAATCCTTAACGTGCTCCACTGTAGATAAGGCAAGAATTGTTTTCTGGTTAAAATGCAGTGGGTGGATAGGTGGAAGAGGCGCCGAGCAGCTCAGGATGCGGCTGGAGCTGGGAGTTGCCAGGCAACTGCTGCCTGCACGAGTACCAGCGCTGGCACTGTTATCTGAGGAGAAGGGGCTACAGCAGGGCAGGCAGGAGGGTTATGCTCGTTTTCCAGTCTGTGAGATGTCCATGGTTGTACCTGTGCCAGGGCTGGGTTTTTCCTAGGACGAGTGATTCAGGCGTTTGGCACCGTATATCGAGCTTTGGGAATAGTCCTGTTGCTGTTCTCTCCGGCAAAGTGATTGCTAAAGAGCATTTATAGCTACAGTAAAGTGATGTATGCTCCTCTGCGTGGTGAGCTACACCAGCTTTTCAGTTCGGCTGCCTTTGTTATGCCTGAGGTTGATCTAAGACAGGTGAAATTAGTTCAGTATTTCCTTGAGGAGAGGTGAAAGACCTGATTTCCGAATCAGAACTGTGCATGTATCTATCAGTATATTTTCAATACAAGAGTTTGGCTTAGGTGAAATCATAGATGTCACCCAAGGCAGTGGTTTGGGATCATCCTCTATATATTCAGGCTCCTGAACATGATCCAATTCCAACTCCCCGGCTTCACGTCGTCTGTGTTCTGGCTCCTCTGTGTGTGGAACAATCGAGGTGGTAAGGAAAGAGCAGAGAGAAATTTGCAAACAAGCATAAGATTGTGGAGAGATTTTCTGTTTGAGTGGATTTGTTTGGGAAACCTTGAACAGTCAGCACCTGGAAACGCCAGGGGCAGAGTGTTAGTTTTGATGATAAATTCATCAGGTAGATTCCCTGAGAGAAATTCTCTGAGGTGATTTTTGGCTAAGAGACTGAGCTGAGGTTTCAGGACAATTAACACGACGCTCCCATATCGACGCTGAGTTCCTCAGTTGCTTGTGGACCTGCTCCTCTTGTCAGGGTCTCACTTTTCTCCCGGGTTGGGTCTATTCAGCTTTGCACAAATTGCCAGCTGGGAACTGCCAACTGAACCATCCTGCCCTGTATCCCAGACGATGTTTGAGCAGCTAGGCTAAAATTCCAAGACCTGTGTCTCAGATCGTGCCTCCAGCAGCTAAAGAGATGAGTGGGCCCACACCTTCCACATCCCTTTGGCACCAGGGCAAGACAGGGACACATCCCTGCGATAAACCCCTGGGTCCTGGCACTCGCTGGGGCTCTGCTCTTCCCACCAGCTGACTGGTGCCTGGGGATCACATATGTACCTTGTCAGATGCGTAGAGTGAAATTGGTGTAGGAGAAAATGGCTTGTTCTCCTCACATGGGGGAGTTCTGCTGGCTACTAGAGTGTACCTCTGTGTAATAGAATCTTCTTGTTTACCTGCAGCTTTGTACAAAGCTCCCTTTCACTCAGCAATCTGAATAAACAGAACTGCTTAAATGTGACAAGATTTACTAACTGCTTCCTGAATTTTCAGTATTCATTTTGGTCTTAACATTCACCAAAGAAAAGAAATTATGTTTATAGGACTATATATTTAAAATCTCATCTATCATCTTTTTTTTTTTTTCCCTTTTCTTTTCTTCTCTCAGATCATTGCTCATTAACTTCCTTATAGATTTAGACCTCTGGGTACGCTTTGTTCAGCTGTACAATTTATATCATGTAGAGACAGGGCTTTCCTTCAGGTATTCAACAAAGCAATTAACAAGCCTCTGAATACAAATGACAGCCCTCTGTGATGGATGTTCACATTTGTATCTCTTCTCATTCTGTTGCTATTCCGAATCCTGTATATTTATTTTCCTTTACACTTTCCTGGCAGGGATTTGTGTTGTACCATTGACTCCTCCGCACAAACCAGTTGGATGTTGCAGGGAGTACAGGAAGAGCAGTAGCTCTGCAGTGTTACCGGTAGTCCCAGAATACAGAGCACTGGGGAGGCCTAAGGCAATAAGAAGCTGCCCTGAGCGCAAACATTCTCCTTCAGGTCCTCAAAGATGTCCTCTGATGTTGGATGTTGCTTCTTCCTCTCCACAGAGACCTTTTCCATGATGACTCAAGGGCTTGAGGTAGGTGCTACAGGAGACTAAATACAACACGCTGGCTGCTCTGGGAAAAAAGGTGCCCAATGAGTTTGAGAAAAGGTTGTTTTCCACTCCTCCCTGCAGTTATCTGGCACCAGGCAAAGCCCACAGGAGGGATTATTTGTCCCCTACCTCTGGAGGACAAACTAGTCTATGGTGAACTTCAAGTCTGACAAATAAGTCTTGTTATAGAAACATCTGACAGAAAACAAATCAATTGTCAAATAGGAGGAACTGTCTGTGGGCTGCCTGGAGACCATTAGGCTGTCAGCTATTGCCTCTTTTAGATGCCAGTGCTTATCGCAGTCTGGTTTTAGTCAATCTTAGGGCATTAGAGAAGCTTCAAAGCAGCGCAAAGGAGTTAAACTATATCTGTCTATCTATCTCCTGAAATCCCCCAGCCAGTGACAGCGACTGCAAAGGCTGGCTGTGGTGTGGCTGAGCTGGGGCCGTGACAGTTGGCTGAGTTCTGAAACAATAGCAAGAAAATAGGTCGTTTCCCCTTCTTAGTGTTTCTTTCACCTCTTAACCCCCTGGCAGAGTGGTTTGTACTAATGCAAACCCCAAAGCTGGTTCATGTCACAGTCCTAATCTTGATAATGGATGCAAACCTCTAAAAGGTGAAGGGATAAGCCGTTAGGAATTCAGACTAATTTTGAGAAGAAAAGAAAAGTAAAAATATTGAAAATCTGGCAGGAAAAGCCCATTTCCATGAGATTTTTCAGTATCTTGTGGTTGTGGATTGGCTTGGAAACCCTGAGAAGGACTCTTATTTTTATGTACCGATTTTTCTTGAGAGAATAATTTGAAATTTTTACCGTTGTATCAGAAATAAAAATTTTCAAATTGTGCAGTTTTGCTTCCATAGTGCTACTCTAAAACCTCAAAAATCCAGAATCTCCCCTGTTGGTCCCATGCAAGGTCTGTTTAATTGTATCTCTGAAAATAAAGGGAGATCTTTTTTAAAATAAAAAACCCCACCCACCCAACCTTACAATAAATACATTTAGGGTTGTTCATTTAATCTCTAAGGGGGACGTCTTGATGATCTCACGGCTCTTCTCCTGAGAAGCGCAGCACCCTTGATCTCCAGGTTTGGTGAGGACTAATGATTTAGAGGCAGTGCTTTTCCTTCATTTATTTCCAGTGGGTTTTTGAAGTCAGTAGACACTTGGGCCTTTTTTTACATGTCATTAATCTGTGCAATATTCTGCTTCCTTTAGTATACCACACCTTCAGAAAGAAAGAAAAGAGTTTGGAAAACAAACTTGAGAGAATTGCTTGTATAGTGTTAGAATCATAGAATAATTAAGGCTGGAAAAGACCTCATAGATAATCGAGTCTAGCCTATGACCTACCACCACCACTCAGCTAAACCCTGCCACTAAGTGTGGCATCCAGTCTGGCCTTAAACACCTCCAGGGATGGTGACTCCACCACCTCTGTCTTAAAGCACACAGATTAAAACAGGGAAGGCAATGAAGAAGAGAAAGATTCAAGATGTCTGTTTTATGAAATGATGCTTTGATAAGACCAAGCAATTAAAGTGAAGAGCAGCCTCATGAAGGAAGAGATAGAAACTCCATCAGGAAACATGAAGTTAGAACAAACCAAGTATTGCTTAAACCCCCCCCAGCTTAGTACTAACAAGATGCGAGCCAAGATTTTTTTTCTACATCACTACATGTATTCTTGGTTCAGATTTTTCAAAACTAATTATCTGTCTCTGTAACATTCTTCCTTTTCCTGCAGCACGTATTCCACTGTGGCTTTATTGGGCTACCTAAAACAAAAGGTACAAGAAGTTAGATTCCAAATTCATTTGTTGAGCTGAACTCAGCATCTCTGAGACAGTCCTGGCCACAGAACAAATCTTCTTCCACCACTACTTCCTTTTAATAACCTCCAGGAACCTATTTAGTATCTCATTCACTACTCACTCGCAGATCATTTCTCTCTAGTTTGCTTTCTTCCATACACATTTTAAGGATACACTGAGAAGCTGCTTGTGCAATGAGCATTTCCAGCCATGTGCTTGAGTAGTATTTTAGAAGTCAAGATTTTATTGTGTTTGCAATGTTGTGTTGCAAGGGTGGCGAAACACGGACAAAGATTGCCCAGGGAAGCTGTGGATGCTCCATCACTGGATGTGTTCAAGACCAGGTTGGACAGGGCCTTGTGCAACCTGGTCTAGGGAGAGATGTTTGAACTAGATGACCTTTAAGGTCCCTCTCAACCCAAACCATTTTGTAATTCAATGATTTTTTTCTTCGTAATCGTCCCATTTAGCAGTTTGAAGAAGCTGTTCCCAGTCTTGATGGTAGGTCCACCTCCCCTAAAAGGAATTTGATCTGAGCCAGTGAGTCCTAAACAGTGTTTCAAAGTATATTCTCACCCTACAGCCTCAAGTCATATCCCACTGGAGATCCAACCTTGGCTAATCCTATAACCCTGCTTTGGGGAAAGAAATCTTTCTTGCTAAATGCTCAAACAAATGTGAAACCCGTGCTTCTTGTGGGGTCTCTGCAATGCTGCGGAGAGTGCATTCTTACCACCCTTAGAAACAGTAATGGCAAAGTCTTGCTGCCACCTGTGCACTCTGAAAAGAAATAGGATTTCGCTTCATTTTCAATGCACTTTTGCAAATGGATGTTCAAGTCCTGAAAGAAGCATTAGTGCTTTGTCAGGCAAACAATGGTTGACAACAACGGTTGTCAGGTCTTGGAACTGGCTGCCCAGGGAGGTGGTTGAATCACCATCCCTGGATGTGTTTAAAAGCCGCACAGCCGTGGTCCTTGGGGACACGGTGTAGTGATGGACTTGCTAGAGTAGGGTCAATGGTTGGACTTGATGATCTTAGAGGTCTTTTCAGACCTAGATGATTCTGTGATTCTGTGTGCTTCTATTATATGGAACTCCTAGATTCTCCTTTTATAATCCGACTTACAGAAAAAGCAAGTTAAAATCACCCCCATCTTTAATAAAAAGAAATTATTTAGGCTTTGTGGATTTTTATGATTTGGGGGTTTTGTTGTTGTTTTGGGTTGTTTCAGGGTTTTTTCTGTATAAAAATATAGAGCTATATACAGCAAATGTGGATCCAATTTATTTACCATATTCTATACGACCTCCGAAGGTCATGGAATCAATTCAACAAAATAAATCACTACTGGGTACTATTGCGGTGTGTCAGTAGAATCAGCATATGTTGCGAACCATAATCAGGGCTCGCTCCTCTCCCTCTAACGGGAGCCACGTGCACAAAGTCTGCGAAACGTGGCAACAGCTTCAGTCAAACAGCGAATTGCAGCGTGTGCCAAGGGATAAAGGCTGAGATTAGAGAGAGCAACAGGACTATTTTTCATTTTGTTAGTTCAGCACAGGCATGACAAGACTAAGGACAGTTGCTCAATGAGTTCATTGATATTGGAGCATATGGAAGGCTCTGTCTGCTGCAATCTTATTAGCGCAAGGATTTTGCTGTCCTTTGGACAGCTTCGGATGGACTTTAGGAAGCAAAGACGATACAGCTGTTAAGCCTCACCTTTTGCCTTGGCTAGGGAAGTTTCTGAGGGAGCAGATGGTCCTGAGTTTCAAATCATGAATCACTGTCACAAGCTCTACAGTCCACCGGGCTGTGTGGTGGGTTGACCTTGGCTGGCTGCCAGGTGCTCACCAAGCAGTTCTATCGCTCCCCTCCTCAGCAGGATGAGGGGGAGAAAATAAGATGGAAAAAACCTTGTGGGTCAAGATAAGGGCAGTTTAATAAAGCAAAAGGAAAACCTGTGTGCAAAAGTAAAGAAAAAGAAAATATTTATTCTCCGTTTTCTACCAGCAGGTGACATCCAGCCACTTGCTGAGAAGCAGGGCTTTGATATGGAACGGGCTGCCCAGGAGGTGGTGGTGTTGAAAAAAGGAGTAGATGTGGTTCTGCAAGGTATGGTCTATTGGCCATGGAGGTTTTGGGTGGAAGGTTGGACTTGATGATCTTAGAGGTTCTTTCCAACCTTAATGATTTTATGATTCTATGATTCTATATAACATTCACCTAGTCCAGTTGCCTGATCACTTCAGGGCTGACCAAAAGTTAAAGCATGTTAGTAAGAGCATTGTCCTAACACCTCTTAAACATTGCCAGGCTTGGGACATTGGCCACCTCTTTAGGAAGCCCGTTCCAGTGTTTGATCACCCTCTTGGTAGAGAAGCACTTCCAAATGTCCAGTCTAAATCTCCCTAGCACAGCTTTGAACTGTTCCTACTGAACCATTCCCACAGAAACATTCCCATTGAACTTTCTCAGCATTGTGACACCCATCTGCTGTGGTTTCAGAAGAAATGTAATCACAGAATGTGAAATGCGGTTGCTCCTGATGTAATTTTATAGAGAACTCCCGTATCTTTAATATCCTTTTCTTCCTATTAGTGCATAAATAAGTATCATGAAATGCAGAAAAGGGGCAAGTCTCTATAACAGGCCTATAACAAAAGCAGTAGAAGTGCATGAAGGAAAAAAAGCTAATGCAAGATGAATGAAGAACAGCAGGGTAAATGAAAAGTTGATGAATTTCATGACAGAGCAGAAAAATGGTGTTGAAATTTCAGGGGAAAAACCCCTACTTTTTTTGGAAAGGAGGTGTACAGATAGAGAATGGAATAGAATTAGCTGTTTATTAAAATTGTCTTGTAGATATTGAACTAGATGGATCTGAATGGTAGAAACTTGGATACCTGTCTGATCTGAGAAGTCTGGAATGATTTAAAACCATTTTATATTTCTAAGAAACTATCAAAATGGTATTTCAAGTGCACCTACCGTTGTGTTGATAACCACAGCTGTACAGAGCAGTGCTCTGCAAAAGCTAAGGCACTTCCTCCCCTGCATTGCTTCCCTTTCCTTCCTTTCATGTCCCTGAAAATATCCTGTATGCTGTTGTAATAATTAAGTCTAGTTAACCTAACTCATTACTTACTCTAACAGGCACGTTTTTCCTCTACTGGGTAGGGAACATCTTTTGGCTGTACAATAAATCCTTCTAAGGGCTCTCTTGCTGGATAGAAATTTCCTTTGCTGTGAATGTGCTCCTTCCTTCATCCATCCTCTCTGCTCTGGGGACTGATTTAAATATTCCACGTTCATTGCCCAGCAGGGTTGTGACAACTTTGTCTTTCTTTCTCTTAGTTTACATCTTTGGGAGGTGCTAAACCCACTGTTTTGCCCTCTGTTTTCAGTCAGTGCCAATATTTTAGGTCTTTTTAGGCAAAAAAAGCGCCAGGCTCAGGCTAGTCCGACATCCTCCCCAGTCTTAGGGTGGGAGCGCTGGTAAGCTCCCCTTTGTCTTATCAGCTCCCCTGAAGAAATCAGAGACAAAACGTGGCTTGGTTTAAGGAACCAAGATTAAAAGAGGTGTAAATATCTAGATATGTAAAGATAAACATATATAAAAAGATATATATCATCTTTTTAAGATCTAAAAAGCCAGATTTGGTTTAAATTTCACTAAAGACATAATAAGCTGCAAAGGTATGAAGAAGAGCTGAGCTGTATAGTATAAACCAGATCAGAAAACATGAAACTTCAAGTTAACAAAAATAAGACAGAGTTTGTGAATAACTTGCTTTCAGGCTGTGTGTCCAGTCAAATTTGTTAATGTAGCACTAGGTCAGCATGTTTGTATGGTGAGGGGATGATGTTTGACACAGGGTGCAGCAAAAGAAAGTTGCAACTTAACTCAGCGCGTAAGAATGGTCGGCGAAAACCAAATTCACTATCATTACAGTTACTGCAGAATAAAATCTGTGTGGAAAGTTGTGCCTGTGTAGGTGGAGAACATGAGGCAGCTACTGGAAAAATGGACTCTAGCATGATGGAAAATAAAATGCTACATATGCACCATCCTTTGCCTTCGTGATAAAAGTGCCTGTATCAAGTTGCCTGGCACACTGAAATGCGTTTGATTCGTGTAAATGTGCCCCAAAAGTTTAGGCGCTGGATACATGATTTTACAAGTAGGCTATCAAAATAAAATTCTAGAACACATTTTCTATTATTACATTACAACTGTAAATGGAAAGTGTTTTTCTCTTCCAGTACTGAAAAGAAGAGTAAAACCAAACACCTTGTCATGTCCAGATAGATCTTTCTCTGAGTCCCTGTTGTTTCAAAGCGATAAACCGGGTTTCATATTTGAAAGTTCAAATCTTGAGTTCCTGCTATAAAATGGAGTTCTTCAGAAAAATTTAATTTGTCTCTGTTAAATGTCTTTCCTTTCCAACCTATCTATTTATTAGTGGCAGCTTGCAAAATGATCATACATGGATATGTTCACACACAGGCTTTCATTTCCAACATTCTTCCCTGAAAGTGCAAAAACCCCTTGGCCTCACAGCACATCTGAAACTGCGTTTCTGATTTGCAAAATCAAAGAACTGGATTTTCAAAGTCCCTTCTGTTAATTTAAGTGGAAACAATTCACCTAATTACTTTTTCTCCATGTTTTAAATTTTATCCATTGTTTTCCACCCCATCTTCTCTCTAGTGTGACATAGATTGCTCTTAACGTGAAGTAGCAGCAGATGATGAAACGGAAAACCCCAGACAAACACACTATGATCTTTCCAAATAGCTACACGCAGAAGCAGAGCCAGGGCGTATGAAGCACATGGCCACAAGATTTATTTTTTTTGTACAGTCTGCCCATTTCCAGCTACGGAATACACTTGTAAATGGGTTAAATTAACCCTGTGCAGAGGGCCCGCACTTGACCAGCGCTCCATTTAAATGCCACTTCAGCCCTGCCCACCTCTGCCCTTTCCTATAGCCTTCAGTGCAAGAGTTAATCAAGCTCGAGAGGGAACAGCAAACCTCATTACTAGGAGAAACAGAAAGGACAAGCTAAGATTTTGAGGTAGAATGGACCAAAATCTGACTGAACAGTTTCAAAGCAATCTTAATATTTCTTGTGCAGTTAAAAAAAATCCTTAATTGGAGGCAGAGTGAGTTTTTTCTGCTTTTAACATGTGCAAAATCAAGAGAAGTTGGGGTTTTTTTTCAGGTGATGAATGTTTAGTCCAGAGATTTTGATAAGGCTGTAACATCATATCAATAGAGAACTGAAAACAAGAGAGGGACAGATGACTGCATGTAATGGCCCTTTAAATAATTTTGATGTGTTTTCATGCTTTTTTTTTTTCCTGGTAATAATTCAAGTGAGCTATCAGATAATTACTTAAATATATGAGATGCTCTACCCATCCCAGGAAAAGGTTAGTGCCGTCACAGGCAGTGTAAATCTTCTTTCATGAAAAGGAACGCAAATGAAATGATCACCTAAGTCAAGGCTTTATAAAATACTGACTAGGATTATGTTTGCTTTGGGAGTAATTTTATTTTAATCCCTCATTTGAGATTCTATTCCTATTTACATCAGATGATCAATCAAGAGATGTCATTGAAAGGCAGGTGGGAATAAGGTCAAAACTGCAATATGCTTACCTTAGGAATTATTGAATATTTCTGTCATAAACTTGCAAATAATGGCATAGATCTTTAGTTTCTGGTGGTGTTCCTCATGGATCCAGCTGGGTGGGAAACAGAGAATATGCTGCTCCCAGTGGATGCCGAGATTGATCCCAGACT
>WEIS01099460.1:0-16718 GCA_013389965.1 Todus mexicanus
AGGGATTTCAGTTTCTATGCAGCAAATGAAAACCTCTTGGAAAGAACTTTGTACGGCATCATCAGGGGAAGCAAAGCTTGTGTGTCTGAACTCTTAGATTAAGAGGTAATACCTTCAAGTTTGAGCTGAGGTACAGTAGGATTTATTTACTCATTTTTTCACTCAGCCAGTGACAGCTGTTCTGGGGCTGTCTAGATGACCTTGTGTCAGGCTCTGGAACCTGGGGGGATATGTGAAAATCCCACATGTGCATACGCAAGACAAACGTAATAAATCATTGCCTTATTTTCTTTAAAACTACTGTTTAGACTTCATTCAGTACACGCTGGACAGAACAGCCTGTAACGTTTGCTTTGATGCTACACCTTCTTCAGTGGTGCAGCAAATAATAAATGTGGTTTGCTTTGGGCTGTTTAGTTTCAGGGGTTTGGGTTTAGAGTTTTTGGTTTGGTTTGGTGGTTTTTTTTTTCCCCCCCCTGTAAAGTAAGATTTGATTATTTTCTGCAAATAATATAATCCAAATTTTTTTGGTCAAGCATGCTTTGGCGTTTCTGGATCATTATGTAGCTGTGGTTGAGTGTTTATGGTGTTCATAAAAATCATAAAGAAGGTGGTTTGCCTGTGGGAGGAGTTACCAGGAACTGGGAGCGGATGTTGTTTGTCCCGATGTGCTCTGTTCTTGGCCTGGTTCCAGCTGGTCTTAGTCAGATGGAGAGAAATTCTGTGGAATGTTTCTAAGTCCAGTTGTGCTGTGCCCTTTCCTAGCTCAGCCCTTGATCCTATGGAGAGTATGGACATGGCAGAAGAACAGAGAGTGCACAGCCCTCCAGCCTCCTTAGTCCCCCGAATCCATGTGATTTTGGCACAGAAATTGCAACACATTAACCCGTTACTGCCCGCCTGCCTTAATGAAGAGGAGAGTAAAACCTGTGAGTATCTGAACTTCACCTCCCTCTGTGTCCACGTACCTGTGCGGTTTCCTAGTGCATGTGAACAAATTCTTCTTTGCTCAGAGACAAATGCATCAATGGCAAGGCTTGCATGTAAACCTGGTTAAAGGGAGGCAACGTTCAGCACTACAGAACTGGGCGAGACACAAGTGTTTGTGTTCATGCGATGCTTCCGTGTTGGTTTTTCTGAAATACACGCGATTTATATAAAACTGGGCTTTGCATTCTCCATGCCTGAGCATTTTCCCAAGTTGTTCAGCCATAAGCTTTTATTCGTTTTCAAATGGAGTAGTGGATTGCTGCAAAATTGGATTTGCAATTTAGTGTAACAGTGAAAAAAACCATAACGACAACATAAAGAATCATAATACTGTGAAGAAAATAAGGCAGTTCTGCTTTTAAGCGGTGGTGCTGTTCTTTGTGGCCTCTTTGACTCTTGGGGTTTTGTATTGAATTATTGCGCACAAACATCTGATATTTACCGTAGTCTTCCTTGAGTGCCTTGTACTGGTTGTCCTGAGCTGTGCTACGTGGAAGGTGGCTGGTTTTTTCCTGCCTTTAATATAGTCTGGATAGGTTATCCATTTTAGAAATCTGCTATCAAACTTTACAGCCTTCTGCAGACGCTTTACACAATATCTAATTTCTTAAAAGAAAGCGTTTCCAAGGAAATGTTGAGCGACTCGGGTTATCCAAAGCCAGTTGGAAAACAAATGAGTATTTGTTTGTTTTCCCTAGAACGCTTAGGAGTAATTTTTGTTCATCAAACTCTAACAGAAAGTGCGATTTATCGAGAGGGAAGAGGAACAACATTTTCTAACATTTCCTGTCTTCTGCTCTTTTATCAGTCGTCTCTAATTTCATGTCTGAGCTGTCGCCAGTGAGAGCAGAGTTGCTTGGGTTCCTCACCCACGCCCTCCTGGGAGACAGTTTGGCTGCTGAGTACCTTATATTGCATCTCATCTCCACAGTGTAAGTATTTGGATGTTTGCTGAGAATTTATATTTTCATCGTTGAAAAGAAATCTATCGTGGAGTTCCTCACTACTCTGCAAACAAATGGCAGAAATAGTTTAAATGGTACTTACTCCGGTAGCACTTTCTCCAACTAGAGTTGTCCTGTCACAATAAATACAGGAAACGGATTTTATTGTCTGAAATAACAGCAAGTTTTGTTAAAAGGCCAGTTTTGTGGCCCTATATCCTTCCAGTGCTCCTTCGAGAGTTGGACAATATCTCCAAGATGCACTCTTAAACAGAGATCTAAAACCATCTTTTTATCTCTAGCTTCTTTTGTCGACTAGGACACGTACTGACTTTTCAAATACAGCAGGTACTCACTGCAGCAGTGATTGTTTAGATATTAAAAGGTACATTCTGGGAGTTTAACTAAACATAGGCTTGTTTAATGCTAAGTTGAAGTGACTCCCATTTAGCACGATACAAATTTCCCCCCTGCAGTTGAATGTGTGTGTGTGTTGTGATCTGTCTTCCTGGCTGATTAAAGTGGATTTGCTTAATGTTCTCTTGTGGTGGTTTAAACTGCTACTGGATGAAAGGGCAGCATCCTTTGACTCAGTAAAATTTCAGGTGTGCAACTTCAGCAGTGTGTTTCCATGAGATTAAGGGTAGGTGTCAGGCTCAAATTGAGTTTTAGACTTTCTGCAAGATGAAAATGGAGTCTGTTTTCAAAACGAAAAGGTAATTTCTTGGTATATAAACCACTTGTTGTATGGTTTTCAAAAATTCCATTCTGCTGCGAAGCAAATAGTAAAGCGTGGACTCGTTTAACAGAAGGGTTTACAGAACCGGGATTGGGACTCAGCATCTTACCTGTCTGATACCTGCTCTCAGCCTCACTGAGACAGGTGGTATCAAGAGAGGTCCACCCATAGTGCCGTGGCAGCATGATGATGAGCCAACAAGATTTATGGTGGGGTTGCGTTAGTCTGCCCTGAACCCTTACCCCACATAAAAGTAAGTGCTTCAAGATCAGAATGCCCGTTTTGTTTTCAGTCTGCACACGCTTTGTTCTTTCTAGTGGGACTGCGAATGCTCAGAGACTTCGACTAGAATGTGTTTTCTCTCTTAGCTGGTATCAAAAAAAGTTGAGATTTGGCAAGAATGGGGAGAAGATGTACAGTAAGAAGAGGGAGAGGAAAGCTGAGGGCAGGTGAAGGAAATGAACAAGCGTGATAAGCGGGGAAATTGAGATTGGGCAACGAGGAAGGAAAAGGATGGATTGCGTTTGCTGAGTAACAGTAGAGCACAAGGAGAACAGGGTGCGTGGAAGGCACGTGGCAGGATCTCAAGCACTGTGAATGTCCTGCCCTTGTGCAGCCTTCAGCCTGGCCTAGCTCCTTGGGCTCTGGAGAAGGGAGAAAAGGTGGCTGTTATTTCTGTGTTAGTACTGGAATCCTTTTGCACAACTCTCAAACTGATCGATGCCTCTGCTCACCGCGTGAATCGGATGCCGGCCTAACCTGTGTTATTTCTGGTTTAGTTATGCAAGACGAGATGTGCTTCCTCTGGGAAAATTCACCGTCAACTTGAGCGGATGTCCACGAAATAGCATCTTCACCGAGTACATATACCGCATCATCCAGCAGCTCGTTCCAGCAGTAAGAGTGATGGCGTTACAGCGCTTTCATATTTCTGGTGATAGACGTTGGGCTAATTGTTCGAAGCTAGTAATATTTTAGTTAAAGGCAAGCCTCATAAACAAAGGCTCCTGCTGTCATGTAAAGCACGGATGAAAAATGGAGATCTGGCTTGTTTGTCAGTTGAGGTCTCTCTTTACCTAGTCATTTAAGATAAATATGGGATAAAGTCATATAGGTATTAAACTGTTAGACACCCCATACTTTATTTTGTCTTTCAGGAGGGATAGGTTTACACATTTAGGTCATTTAATTATCATGTCATTACCTTTTATCCCCAAGTCTGTGGATACTGTTCTGTAGAACTTTCATAGTAATTCAATTCAGGGTCATAACTGTATTGCTGTAATAAACCATTTATTCTTGTTTTGCTCATCCTAGATGTGCAATACAGGTGACCGGAGTTCTTAACAGCATTCATTTCCTTTGGGATTCATATTTTTTTAAGTTTGTAGCATTTGGACACTTGGGATAAAGTGTGTTCTGTATTGTGCTTAAAAGTTTTGTTTTCCTTACTGTGGAGGGTGTCAGCTACAGCTCCTGCTCAAGGAAGCAGTTTCTGAGGGAAGCTGGAGGAGATGTGCTGATGGGTTTCTTTTCTCGTCGCAGTCTTATCGCCTACCAATGACCATTGAAAACATGAACCATTCGCGATTTATCCCACACAAAGACTACGCGGCTAATCGCTTGGTCAGTGGAGTACTGCAGCTTGCCAGCAACACCTCACTTGTAGTAGACGAGACGCAGCTTGAGCAAGGACAGCTCGACACAACAGGTAGGTATTTTGGGTGGTGCTGGTTTTGTTTGTCATTTGTTTGTTTTAAAATCTCATCTAGAAGGTTAAAAGTTGATCTGTCTTCAGACAGTGATGCTAATGGTGTCCCAGTGATAAATTTCTATTGCCAAACGTTGTGGTTTTCACGTCCTGTTTAATTTGAGCTAGCTTCCTGCTAGTCTGCAGCCTTCTCAGGCAGCTTAAGGCTCGATCTCTTGAGGGGTTTCCCCTGTTTCAACTCTATGGAAGTTTCTGGTATTTTGCTCAGAAATGCTTGTGTCGAGTCAAAATGTGTATCGCAGACCACAAGTGGCTGATAACAAAACATGGTGTTTCCTTGTTTAGCATAGCTGGGTTTGCATTGCAGAGAACTCTGCACAGTGTCTTTGTCACTTGGTGGAAAAAAGCCACTAATTGGAATAATTCTTTAGACCAAAATACTTGTGGTCCATTAGAACAGCCTCTCAGTTTCCTGTGATAATGAAGGAAGAAGCGAGGGAAGCCTTCAGTGTCTTTGTTACTCTGCTTTGGTAAAGTTACACCATTTCACTAAAGAAAATAGTAAAACTAGTAGAAATCTTCGCATTGTCTGTCTAAAAACACTTGTCAAAGCATGAAAAATGCCCGTTTACAGAACAATATTGCTGCGCTGGGTTATAGGTTTTCTAGAATGCTTGTCCTTAATGTCTAATGAAACTCAACATTTAAGGAAACGCTGTTTTAAGTATTAAAAATTGCAGATAAAAAAGGCTTGTTAATTTAAATTCATTTCTGTTGGTGTGATGTTGTTCTAAACGTAAAACAAGTAAGGACTTTTAATTTCTTTGTTACAATGTTGGGAACAAAGTTTAACCCTAGAGAAAAATAAAGATCTTCAGATCTAGTAGTTGGTTTGGAACTCTTGGAAGTTACGGCTTAGAGATTCCAAACGGGAAAATGTCGCGGAAGGAAAATGTAATATTGAATTTGCCTTTATTTACTAACTTCGCCATTATTTACAGAATAGTAAATTAATACTAATTCATTAAAGGCTAAAACATGACGGTAGATGCGTCATTTGATATAGTAACACTGCTGAAGAGAAATTTGAATTGGCGGGTATGCGCTGGTATTTCTAAAGGGAGAATTCCAAGAATTAACCAGTTAATTTTTCGATCTTAATTTTTTAGATTAGTGACTTGTATCAAAATTGAAAAAAATGATGAGTGTGTTTTGCAACTGTCTTGGTAGACTATCTAATATGTTCTTTATCCAGCAAGACTTGGTTGGGGTCTTTTTCTTCCCCTTTTTACTGTTAAATTACACTTTCTGTCAGATGGTTGGTAGAGTTCTGTCGTCTTTTGAGAAGAGGTGGGGTTTTCTCTGTAAACAGTTACCTGGCTTTGTAGGACTGATGAAGACATGAGCTGTTGACACCTAGACTAAGCCGGATAAAACTTGGGCTTGAAATCCTTCAAGAATTCTTAGTTTTGGTGTTAAGAGGTGGTTGTCTCCCTCTAGAAGACACCACGGACCCAAGAAGAAACAGGATGCTTGCAAGAATTTTTCCACCAACCGCTCATTAAAAACAGATCTGGAACAAAAAAAAATCAGGTCTGGCACTTGTTTAGGTCCAGTAGTCAGAGAATTTGTTCTTGCTTTTCTAGGTGTACACAACGTGACAGCGCTGGGTAACCTGATAACTTGGCAGAAGGTGGATTATGACTTCAGTTACCACCAGATGGAATTCCCATGCAATATTAACGTTCTTATCACTTCAGAGGGCCGATCACTCCTACCGGTATGGCGAGGTCTTCCTGAATTGGGGGAGTAACTACAGGTGGCAGCTCCTTACTTAGAGCGCGCTGCTCCAGAGACAAGTGACGACACTGTCTTGTGACCAGGGCTGGGTAGGACACTGGCTTTAGTCGCTGCCTTCTCACTCGGGGCTGTGGCCAGGCCAGAAAACCTACTCAGAGGAAAACCAGGAGATTGACCTCCTTAGCTGAAGAGGATCGTGGCTGAAGATGTTACTGGAGATCTCAGCACTGCACGAAGCTTTGCTGTTCGCAAAGCCTTGCTCTAGTTCAGTACTTCCTTAGGGGATGGGCACAGGGATAAAGAGCAGCAGATCTGTCCCTGACTCTAGGAAAACTGAGTGGCCTGATCTCACAAATACCCGACCTCTTGCACTGCAGCTTTAGGAACTGAGCGTTTGCTCTTGTGCCTCTCAGTAGAACTGGCTCCTGCTTCAATAAGGGCCTCACACTGGTTCTCAAAAAGGGAGCTGTTAAATATTTAAAGAATGAATTGTCTTACCATAATTCTGGAAAAAAGAGTGACTTCTGTTGCTTTAGGGATTAAATTAGTCTTGGGACAGAATAAAGCAGGATGTGGAAAGAGATGATATGTCAATTTGTTTTTCAGTCAGATTGCCAAGTCCACTTACAACCACAGCTAATCCCCCCCAACATGGAGGAGTACATGAGCAGCCTCCTGACAGCAGTGCTCCCGTCGGTGCTGAACAAATTCCGGATTTATCTAAGTTTGTTGAGGCTGCTGGACTACAGTATATCTGATGAAGTCACCAAGGTATGGAAGACTTCGCTAATACATATTTTCAAGTGTATATTCAGACACAAAGCACTGTAAAGTTCCCGTTACTCTTCCTGTCAGTGATTCTCCTTACAGGTTTTCTAAAATCCAAGCAGAAGCATTTTCTTCTCCTGAATGTACTCGAGCATTTCAGCACATGCTTTACATGTACCCTGCTTTCTAAAAGTCAGTTTATAAGCTAATTCTTTCCAAAGAGGGGAAATAGCCCGTTTTCACTCAGGCTTGTTTCCTGGCAGCAATGAGTTGAATTGTTTCTCCTGTAACTTAAGGGTAGTTACAGTGTTTAGCTTCTTAGTGAAGGTTCTTTTTTAGCCCCGTAATTCCATGCTCTTGTTTATAGGCAGTAGAGGAAGACTTTGTAGAGATGCGCAAGAATGACCCTGAGAGTGTCACGGCTGATGATCTGCACAGAACTCTGCTTGTAGCAAGGTGGGTAGCACTGTTTAACTGGAGACTTTCTAGCAGAGTGGTAACAAATCAAGTCAATGCTTGTAGTCTGCAGTTTGATTTTAAGCTGTGTGAGGCTGGCCAGCAATCCAAAGATAGAATCTCTTCCTTTGGTCCTTGTGTTAGAGGTTCTTAGTTAGGCAAAGCATTTCCTCCCCCCTTTCTTCCCATGCTTTCTAGTTCTCAGGATACTGAAAGAAAACAGAATTATTTATTTATTTTCTATTAGCTTATCAAACCTGACACATGAACAAGCTCTTATTTAATTGCTCTTTCTGCTCCTCCAGGTTCCTGTCTCTCAGCGCGGGGCAGACGACGCTGTCGAGGGAGAGGTGGCTGAGAGCAAAGCAACTGGAGGCGTTACGTAAAGCCAGACTTCAGCAGCAAAAATGTGTCAACGGGAATGAACTTTAATATTTTGTGGATGTCGCTATGAAAATTTGTCTAATCCTAGATGGAACCCATACTAAGATTGGAATATTGTTTATACCAGTTTTTGTAGATAATTTATACCAAAAAAGTTATGGATATTTACCCTCGCAGTCTGAACACGCTTAACTCTGTTCAGCCAGTTAAACATATTTTATGAAATTTTTTTGGAGTCTGTTTTGTAATTGAAAATTGGTAACAATGAGCAAATTGTTTGATATTAAACTTTAATACTGAAGCTGTGTAAACTTGCTTCCTTTAACAAGAAGACAGTTTAACCGAGAGCCCTTCAGCCACAGCAGTGGTGGAGGCTCTTTGGAATAAGTTAGTGCTGTAATTTTCGCACGGCTGAATTGTAAGGCTGGGAGCTTTGCGCTGAAAGGAACATTGGCTGTAGGAACTAGGACTGCGAGTGCTCAGAGCAGCAGCACAATAGTGATTACATTGCAGTATAAAGAAGTTATTTTGATCTTATCTGTGACAAGGTTCCAGTATGAAATGCTTCTTTATTGAACTGAGAGAAGACCATGACTAACTTCTTGGATCTCTCTAATCAGCTTTGTTCTGGCACAATGTTAAAAAAGAAAAAAAAAAAAGCAGCAGTGACTGGAGAATGGGTGATACTGATGTAATCATACTAAATGTATCTTACTTTCTCCATTATCAATAATTTGGTGTGTTTAAATGGTTTGAATAATATCAATGAAGCTTTAAGAATGGTCTCTCCAGAGCTTATTCATGCTGTACAGTTTGAGCTGGTCTTCAGAGGATGTACGGTCCCTGACATGACTCTTAGAACTGGCTTAAACCACCTTTGTTAAGTAATGAAACACTAAACCCAGGCAGAGTTGGAGTAATCCAGAAAGACTCTCATAAGAACTAGGGCCGTCCCTATGAAGACAGCCTGCAAGAGACAGTGATGGAGCCCATCCCTACTTCTGCTTCAATTAATCTTTTTCTGAACAAGAAGAAAGGCTCCTGCCAAATGTAGATTAAGCTGATACCACCTCTACTTAGAGCTTCCTCAGGACTGAGCTTGTGTTATCAGGAAGCCCCTTTCACTGCATTTCTCCTTTTCTCAGCGTGACGCTTTTTGCACCGCCAGGCTGAAACTGTCATTTTTGCCTCTGCACACTAATAATAATAATTTGAGTATTTATTCTTGTATCTTTCATTTGAGCCAAGTTTGCTCTTTCAAATCACTTCCAGCTTATTTCTTTTCTTGAACACTAAAATGAGTATTTATGGTTTCATCTTCCTTGTGCTGCAGTAATATGGAGTTAAAGCCACGGAACAAATAACAGGAAGGAAATGAGGCCTCTCCTCAAAAGGCAGCCTGGCTGGAAAGCAGAATGGGTTTCTAAAATTGCATTGCCTTTCAGTGGTACTTGCAGGCTGGTTTTGTGCATAGTGCCAGGGATTATTTGAGACTATCTCCAATATTTCATAAATATTGGACAGTTCGTGGGCTGTTGACTAAGCCCCTTTATTTGCAGTAGGGATGACTTTATAGCTCTGAGTGTCATTGCCCTGCAGGACTCAGACTGTAGCAGTCACTGTGTAGGCATTTGTACAGATCAGTTTCTCTTTATAATGGCACAAGGTATTTGGAATTTCCTCTCCCACCTCAAGAACCTTTACAAGTACTATAGCTCAGGCAGTTTTTAAGAAACATCTTCAGAAAGATCTGACTTTTTTCCCTGCCCCTCTCCTGAGGCCAGAGTTATAGCAGCACAATGCTGGAAGGATAAAGAACTCCCATCATGTATGTGGCCCTGGACTGCCAGGGGATGTTGTTAAAGTCTGTAGCTGCCCCAAAGGGAGGAAAGGAGGAGAGCATCAACTTCCACCAGTGCTGGGACAAGACGAGGAAACACAGGAGGTTCCCTCTGAACATCAGAAAGCATTTTTTAGTGTCAGGGTGGCTGAGAAGAGGAGGCTGCCCCGAGTGCAGTGGAGTCAACATACTTAGGGTTGTTCAAAAGGACCATGTCTGGACATGGTCCTGAGCAACCAAGTCTAAGAGGCCTGGCCTGAGCAGGTGACCTCCATCCATCCCTTCCACCTTCATTCTGTGACAGGCCAGAGAAAGTCAAGACAGCTCACCACCCATCTTTGAAACACAAGGGATATGGTACTCCAGGGCCATGGGGCTTTAAGATCACATGCCAAAAAAAACCCCACCTTTTAATTCCACTTTTTTTATTAAAATATCTCCTGTATATTGCTCACATTAAAATACAGCAGTAGTTTAATTTTAAATATAGCCACAAGTATAGACACTCAAAAAAAAAAAAAAAACCCAAACCCCAAACCTACATCACTTTAATAAACCAAATAAATAATTCCAATTTGTTTATCAAAGTTTCAGACCATGGGGTTAGATGATAATCATTGCAGACACACGAGAAGTCCTACCCTACCCCTATGACACGATTTCTTTGGAACACCACGTGCAGCCTATCTACAGGACACGGACTAGAACACGGAGGCACTGGGGCTCTAAGGGTGGTTAGAGATACAAACCACAGCATAGTAAAGGTCCTGCTTTACAGTAGCTTTTGGATAATGTCCTAGACTAGGATGACATGGCAAGGCATCTCTGGGAAAGAGTAAATTCGAGAGATTTAACCTTTTGACACACATAGATAAGGGTTTGAGGGGTTTTTATCCAATGCCCAGCACGAGTGGATGCTCAGCCTTATCCTGCGAGTTTGCAAAGATGGAGTTGGTAATGAATTTGGTTTTGGTTAGATATTGACAACTCTATTCTAGTGGAACACTGACTATGGAACAGTAACACTTGCCTTCTGGTTTAGGAGTTATTTGCATCTGGCAGTTAGAATATAGCTTATAAAAAGATATCATAGCCCAGAGGGACACGATGCCTGAAGGTCAGGTATCTGTTTTGTCTTGCTTTACACAGAGACCAAAATACCAGAGCAAATTACCAGTGTTTGGAATTCGGAAAAATGGAAATAGGAACAGCTTTAGTACGGGCAAGACAATTAGAGAACATTTGCTCCCTCACCTCAAAACAAGTGAGACAAAAAAATAATAATCTACAAACTAAATTTGCACTGCAGGATCGTGGGTATTTCAGATTGGATCGGTAGCTTTGTCTTTACTGGAAGCATCCCAGGACACATGGAAAGAAAAAGGACAGCAGAAAAGAAACCTTAATTTCTGGTTAACGTAATTAAACCCAACAAAAACGCATCAAATTCCCATTGTAGAGGCACAATTCGTAGAAAGCTGCATCTAAAACTTCAGATGGAAACAAGTAAAAATACTAGTTCAAAAATAAATAAAATGTAATTTCCTGGTGTGTTCTTTTGCTGGTGCAGTGCAAGGTAGGTAAGGTCAGAGAAGTGCAGTATCACCTTTTTCAGTATAAATACTTTCTACGTAAGTCAGAAGAACTACAAAATTAGTCTCCAGATGTAAGTGTGCAACACATTGAAAACAGACAGCATGCATGTTAAACCCCAGTGTCTAAGCTACCTGTTTAAACATGGTTTGTTACCGTTCTCTCGTCTCAGCTGCCTGAGGGAATTCTGAAGCTTGGCCAGAACCAAATCCATTTGCATCTCTCTCTTCCTGTAAACAAGTTATCTATAAGTATTGATCCCAGTATTCAGTAGCACTTCATGCCACAATGAGTCCTGATGTGATATTTTTAGTATTGTATTAAAAGCCACGACTAGAAGAACACTTCCTAAATGAGCAGCTAGATTTGAATTATTCGCGTCTGGCATTGCGTAAACATTTCTTTCAGTTCTTTTTGTTTGATTTCGTTTAGAGCTTCCTGCTCCGCAGGGCTCTTCTGGACCTTGGCCACAGCAAAATTAATCCCTTGAGTCAACCCTGCTTGTGTGATATTCGCAACCTGGGCCATGGAGCTGCGAAATTTAGCAAAAGGAGATACGGCTCTGCTGCTGCTACCGTCAGCTGGAGAAGGAGTCATGTGGAGTCCCGTCTCAAGGTTACCAGATACAGACCCCGGGCTTTTATGAGATTTAGTGAAGTCAGTCCCACCGACAGCTAAGAGCTGAGGATTTGGCTCAGAAGACTGTACATCCAGCTTCGACGGCCTGGAAGGAATGTCTCTGGTAGCTTCAGCCTTGGTTTCTGCCTTCTTAGATGCATTATTGCTGGTTTGATTTACGATGTGGTGGGGCTCTTGAGAACCAGCCTCAGCCTCCAAAACACCGGACATCTGATTTTGAGCATCATGCACAAACCTCTGGCAGTACACATCGATAGGTTTAGCAAACTCCATCTCCGCGTTGTCAGCAGAAGGCATGGGGACGTCTTCACAGTCAGAGCGGCCAGCCTGAGAGACCTCGGACGGAACAGGAATGCTGATGTTCATGTCAGTGCTGCTTATAGACTGGGACCGACTGCCCAGCCGTGGGGCCGAGGCAATGATCCCACAGCTAGGCAGCACGTAGTCTGTCGGCCCTATGTTCTCTAGAGAGTCGGTCAGCTGGTTGTCCTCATCAGATTTGGAATTAGTCAGGAAGTCATCGGAGTGGAATGAATCATTATCTGATACTTCTGTATCAGATTCATCGTGGCCTTTAGTGTCTCCTGCCGGATTCTCGAAAGTTTCAAGGCTGCTGTCTGATTTCCAAAGATTCACTTTCAAATTTGGTTTTAAAAAATTGACTTTTACTTCAGGTTTGGCGAAGCTGCCTAACTTGCGGAGATTGCTAATGTTGACGTTGGATTTGGTTTGCTTCACTTTTTGATTGAGAGATGAGAACTTGCTCAGCAAATAATTCTTGCCTTGGGCCAAGGACCCTCTGTTCTGAGACCGAATGCCAATGATGTCTTCATGAGGTTTACTGCTCTTCCTGGAAGAAAAGAAAATCTCTCTAATGTACAACCAAGGCAGTCTCATTTATAAACACCAAATATTTACCATCTTCCAGTCTCTTTCCATCAGAGATGGACCTTTCAGTTACTTACTTATCTTTTCCTTTCTTTTCCTAATTGTACCCATATAAGCTAATCTAACTCAAAACAACAAAAGCAAAAGAGGGTTGATACAGAACCGTAGCCAAACAAGGGGCAGAGCGAGCATCTGCAGGCATTTTTAGTTGTAGATAAACCTGGATTTGAATTCTCTCTATTTGTCACTGTGGCTCTGTGTATGTTGTACTCAGCAGCCAGATTCAGCAAGTACTCAAGCCTTCAGAACCTGAAAAATGAGCAAGATTTTTTTGCTACACTTCCTACTCAGCTGGGAGAAGCAGCTGAAATAGTAGCCTAATAATCAAATGTAGAATTTATTGAAACACACACCCTGATAGTTTCCACCTGACCTGTTCCGACTGTGCTACACAACATGTTTTCCAGTAGTTCATGCACTCTGTATTGGAAGGGTCCAAAATAATGCAACAGATCACACTTGAACAGGTAGAATGTTTGGAACTTCAGCTTGCGATCCTCTTATTTCTGCTGTGCTGTCCTTGCTAAGTGATTTACTTGCTGTTAACACCTCACCAATATTTTTAGATAAAAGGTACTAGTTTTAAGTCAATTGTCTATAACTAAATCTAAAAAATTCTAGTGAGCACTTAATTATCAACTATGCTTTCATGTGCTCTCTTTTCTTACAGGGCTTGCAAAACAAAAGCTTCCGTGCCATTCTGACTAACGCTCAGGAGTTCATAAGTTTTAACTTCAGGCATTTTTTCCCCCACACAAGACCTGTAATGTCATCTGGATTTGTTAAACACTCGGCTGCAGTGGAATCCAAACACTTCACAGGTTGTCTTCTGACTACAGTACCAGACATTAAGTTCGGATAGGAAAAAAAACAGTTTGACCAACTAATTATGAACCCTCTGATTTGTAGTATGTTATTTGCATTTGGTAGCGTGTATTGTCTGTGAGCACACATGGTCACTCTACAGCTCCCTGAAAGCAGGATGGAGCTAGGTGGGGGGTCAGTCTTTTCCCAAGGAACAAGCCATAGGACAAGAGGAAATGGCCTCAGGTTGTGCCATGGGAGGTTTAGGTTGGATACTAGGAAAAATTTCTTCCCTAAAAGGGTTGTCAAGGCCTGGCCCAGGCTGTCCAGGGCAGTGGTGAAGTCCCCATCCCTGGAGGAATCTAAAAGCCGTGGAGATGTGGTGCTGAGGGATGTGGTTCAGTGGTGGGGCAGTGCTTGGCAGTGTTGGGTTAGTGTTTGGACTTGATGATCTTAAAGGGCTCTTCCAATTGGAATGATTCTACGATTCTATGTATAAAATGGCATTTTTGCTTAGACTCTTAGCTAAGCGCCTGCAGACGGTTATTACTGGAAGCAGCATATGGACAAATTGACTCCTAGCACAGTAGCTAGATACAGACGCTTCTTTTAGGCATTGCATATATGACTGTTACCAGGCGCTGTTAGATGCTGAGGAGGGAGCAGAAGTGGGACACAGAAGGTTCGCATCATTTAAATACTCACCTCTCCAGCTTTTTCTCAATAATGGGCACATCTAATCCCATTGCTTGCTTCGTAATTCTCAGCATTTCTGCAATGCACTGAAGAGTGTCTGAAACCCAAGCGGCAGCCTGTTAGACCCTTAAAAATATCCCTTAAAATCTCATATTTCAAAAGTCTACAAAGAAATAAGTCTAATTCTAATGTAATTCAGTTTCTTTGGGTTTGTTGGCTTTATTCTTTCACCCTACAGGATAGTTGCATCCTACAAGTTGCAATTTTGATTTAAAGCTTAAAAACAAGCTTAAAAAAAACCCATTTTCCTTAAGCTCTAAATACTCTGTGTAAGTGACTCACTGCCATGATTTGTGGAAGGAAGAGATGCAATTTATATTTATTCTAATCCTTGTTGACAAAACTCAGTGCTCCAGGTAAGAAGTGATATTTTTCCCTTATTAATGTTCATTTAGCTTACTTAAACCACAAGCAAGAACATTTCTAGACGTTGATTTCACTAAATAAATCCATTCCTTCCCTTCTTTAAGAGCTAATTCAAGTTCATTTTATCAGTTTTCAGAGCAGCAAAGAGCTGGATATGGAGATGTCTCAATTCTAGAGAGCAATGTTGCTTTAAAACCAAATCTGAAACTTATTTTTGTTTATATTTAAACAGGAACATTCTAGTCCTCACACATACAGGGGGGGTTTGTGTTGGTTTCCCACCCCATACAACAACCAGATTATATTAAAACTTTTCATTCAGAAATTATTCTAAGAGCAATGGAAAGTGCTTCCTAGAAAAGGCTGGTATACCAAATTCTCTTCTCCGGGTGAAAATGTGACATATGAAACCAACCTTTTCCATCTTCTTCTGGGCTGCGTACCACAGCCCTAAGAGTGTGAAAATACCCGCTCACGTCCTTGTATTTGTAATGCAGCCTCATGCAGGAGAACTTGGGTTTGCCAAAGAGAGTAGGCTCGGGCCCTGAGAAATAAACTAGATTAGAAATCTTTGCACTATCACTTTCAGTGTTCAGTTAAAAACTGTACCTAAAGGTATGTAAGCATTGACAGTCTTTTTCAGCATGTAAAGCTCTTTAGAGTAGGATAGATGTTTTTAAGGACAGATTTTCACGAGAACTAAATGATCCATTATTACAGAAAAGCAATTAGACTCTCCCTATGTTTACTATAATCCAACACTGTTGTTTATCACAGATCCTCCTTTTAAACAGAATAAAATCCACACCTCCTACATCCTGTGTTTCAGGGTATGCTCCTGCAAGGATTAAAGAGAAAAGCAATACTTTTTTACCTAAGTTCCAAGATTTAGAGCAAGTACTTCAACTCTTCAATGCGCTGCCTCTTATCTATATTATTAAATGGGAGGAATTTGGGCTTTTATAATGTACTTGGTCTATATATTCTATATTCTGTACGTGAAGATGTATTACAGATCTCCACAATATGTAAGCGAGAGAGACCTTTTCACTGAACTCAAAGAAAGTGCACAGACATAGTGAAAGTTACAGTGAGATGATGAAATTCCTGTGCATTGTGTAATGGAGGATTAAAATACCACACAGGAGGCACACACAGGGGGCAACAAAAGTTTCCCTCCTTTCTCTCCAACTGCAAAACCTTTTTTCATCTGTGAAGTCCAAAATTCCACATCTTTAATATTTTCCAGTAGAAAATGCTGGATTTAGCCCACAAATGTTACATCCTTCTGTCACTAAATAAGTTAAACCAGCATAACAAGGTGATTTCGTAACAGCATGTTCCTTATCAGACCCTGATAAAGAATAGTTTTTAAAAGCTACGAAACAGAGCAAAAGTACAATTCAGAACTAGCTGCTGTATTTGGATCAAAGAGCACACTCAATGCACAAATGCGTGATTCATTATAGCTGATCAAATCTTCACTGTCATTTGATAAATAATGAAATTTGTTTTGATGAATCCATGGGCTTATGAGTTTGGAAGGGAAAATTTTAGAATCCTACCAGTGATCAAAGTTTCCATTTGAAGCAGTAGCAAAAGACAGGTCTGTGATTGAACAGACTCAACTCTGGCATTTGTTACCAGCAGGAAAGCACATTTCTAGCTATGGTGGACTACACAGGATATATGTGATACAGGGAGGCGTGCTGTTGAAATCTCTCTGTAGGATGCTTGGTTGGTGCTCATGCTACTGTTAAGAGCATTCGAGGAAAGACATATGGCAAGTACATTCTTACCTATTTCTATTCTTTCTAGAGCTTCAAGCCCTAACCTTTGGTACTGATTCACCTTGTCGATTTCGTCATCGTAACTAGAAAAATAAAAAAATCAGAGTTTAATGTTTCCTACTGATCTAGAAGGCAACTACTAGAATTAAACTATACATAATAAGAGAAAGCAGTAACTTACTAGGCCACG
>WEIS01099487.1:0-14258 GCA_013389965.1 Todus mexicanus
TATTAATTTTAGTCTATGAAGACATCAGGGTAATGTTACAACTCTGATGCAGTCTGCCCCACAAAACAGTGCACAGAGAAGGCTAGGACACCAGTACCAACAAAAATCAATTTTATAGCTGTTTTTTTTTTTAAAAAAAAGAAGTGTGAGGCCTTCCACATTCAATTATTACAAACAAATATTGATCAATAAGCACAAACTCTCCCTTTATTTGCTCTTACAGACAACCTATTACAGATACATCTGTTGGGTACTTTTTCTTTTGCAGGTGCAAACTGCTTAGTCTACAAGCAAAGCAGGTAGCAGTATTTCAGATTGTGATTCCTTTTGTCGTGACTGCTAAGACATTGTTTGCCATTACATTTAAACGGTAGCTATTTAAGCCGTTGTATGAACTACACTGAAGTGGCACATTTCCAAGCTAGCACGGAATCATTTGTGGTTAAATCTCAAAAACAGTCCAGTAAAAAAATTTGAAGAGGTAATTTCCTCAGAGATGAACATAGAGATGAAAACATTGTATTACAATACTCACTTGCACATGTAACACAGAGAAAACCTACTAAAGAAGTAGTTGAAACCATCTTAAGTATTGCTGCTCTTATGGCTTTTGAGGAAGACCAAGCAGAAGTTGAGAAGCAGTGGTTTCTCCAAATTAATCTTTCTGAGCTGTGATGTTTTAGAAGAATGCAAGGGGTCAGGATGAGTTCTTCTGGCTGAACACTTCACACACAAACACCGTACATCCAAGGTAGCAGAGTGACTCAGTTGACTAGCCATTTCTTTCTAGCAACTGAGATCCACGTGAACTAAGAAAACACAGAAAGTTACCCTAAAGCAGCTTTTAGATTTCTCTCAAATTTCAATTTGAAGATTTCTTTGTGCTGTGGAACAACTGGTGAACTGCTGCTCTGACAGCTCCCTCTTTAGGATGCCAAGATTATTTTCTTTTTGTTTTGAGGAACCCAAAACATGCCTTTGATGCCCTTCATGAGACAATACAAATGCACCCACAGCAAAACAAGTCACACCAACAGCTTTGAAAGCCAGTACAGGACAAAAAGATCTGTATTAATCTGCTTTTCATGCAACTGGCTATAGCCCATCCATGGTTCTACAGCTCTTCCACCTAAAATTAATAGAATTGTCATAGAAGAAGGAAAATAATTTGGCTTTCTAACTCTAAAGTACTTGGACAACTTCTAAAATAACGATATATATGGAGAGAAAATCACATCTAGCTGTTGTTAGGTATCTTGAGACATCTTTGGCTCAGTTTCCGTTAATAGCGAGTAACCTGAATATGCACTCTCCTAATACTCATTAATCATGACACAAAGGAAACAACTAAATAAATTCTAGGTGACAAACTGCAAATGCTCTTTGAAAAGAGCAAAGACATAAAGATAGCATTGTAAGTGAGAATATCTGGGACTTCTACTAATTGGGTTTTCAGCAATGCATAGATATGTCACATTCATTTACATTACTTAGTTTTACCAAAGCCTATTGGAAAAGTCACCCATGAAAGAATATTAATGGAAGTTTGTAATCGTATAGGGAAATGTCAGAGTTTTAAAAAAGAGGAAAGAAGTGATAAGGAAGACTAAATATTTTTACTGCCGAGCTGAACATGTTGGTGCTCTCAATATCTCTGCAACTCAATAATCTTAGAAGCAGTATGCAACGTGATGAATTTGCTGAGGACACAGATTTATTTAAGTTACGCAAAATGACTGCAAATGGAGAGGAATTCCAGGAGGATCTAATCAAAGTGGGTGATTGGGCAACAAGACGGTAGATAAATTTTAATGAAGGTAGGCACGAGGCAATGCTTAGTAGGTAAAACTGTTCACTTCAACTTTATACTTACTGATTAGCCAGCACATTTTGGGGAAATACACTAGCAATGATGTTAATATTATCTACCTTTTTCTCAGTGTCATAAGAAAAGGTCATTGAAGAAGTTTTTCTATGTGAAGTATTGTTTATTTTTCTCTCCTCTCAGTGTCCGCTATCAATTTATTCAGTGTCTGTGATTCGTGTGAAACAGTAGTTCAGCTTTTCAGGAGGAAAGCAGGGAAGAATAAAACTCCTGAGAATGTAAAAAGTTTAAGAGACATCTCCCTATTTTTTTTTCAGCTTTCTCAGATACATGGAAGGAACAAGATTAAAGAATTAGCTGGAGGCAATTAGGTGATTCCAAACTCATGTGAAAGAAAAAAAGTCTTATCAGCAATAGAGCTAAGGCAGCCCTGGTGCCTTGTGTTTTCTGGCTGGAACCCCCTGTGTCTTAAGAGGGCTAGTTTTCTTAACAAAGGTTTCTGCTGATTGTGATTGGGACACTTCTATTGCTGTTGTCCCATGAGAATTTTCTGCTATTAGAGATGAGGATCTCATTTTGCATGTTTTCCCTCAATAAGAGTACCAGTAAGATCTTGCCTCCAAATTCCTCAAAACTCGTAGCAGTTTTTGTTTGACATTTCTGTGGCTCTGACAAATTTGGTTGGATTTGGTTTACAGCAGTGCCACTATTTTTGGCAATAGGACACACAGGGGCAAAGTAAGACAGACTGCATGGTCAGTGCAGACCATTCCCAGACCTGAGCAATGCTGATTCCTCAAGACTGGTCCAGAATGTGTTATCTATGGGGAAATTGGCCACATATGTCTCCCTAAGGCTGCTTGTAGTGAAAAGATCAACTGATTTACCTGAACAACTGTAAGCAATGATGTCACCCTTGCTGGGGCTGGACATGGGCTGCTGTATATCAGGGCATGCATGACCACTGTGGAGTAGGTAGTCCAATAGACAGTCCTGCTGCCAGAGGCAATAGATACTGGAAAATCTACAAGGGCTCATCCTGCTTTTGCTCTCCAAACTCAACAATTTAGTCACTGGTGTATTGATTTCAGCTGTATAAAGCACACACTCCTGCTGCTACTGGATACACCACAGTTCGGGTATGAATGAGAAATCTCTCCTTCAGGAAATTAGAAGTGGCCTTGGGATGTGCACCATTAACCATACCACAGGTGAGGTGACAGGAGCTGTGCTCTGCTGCTCTCACACTTCAGAGAACAACAGATAAAGCAAGTGACAACACCTGAGCGTGTCCATGCTTTGTATATAGGAAACTGCAGGGTATATAGTAAGGCTATCAGTTATGTTATGGAGAATCAGAAGAAAGCTGTTCACCTGGAACATTCAAAGATCTATCACCATCCTAAAGGATGCAAGGAGGAAACTGTGCTGTGGCTCTGCTTGTTCCACAAGTGCCCTTTCACTGGGGTGAGATTTGTGGAGCAGGACAAGAGGTGTGGATCTAAACTTAACAACTCTGACATCCTTCCCTGCAGATTCCCCTTCAAGGACAACCCAGCTATTATCAGCTCCTATCGACAAGGGGCCTCACTAGGGTCCAGCATGTTCAGTGAGAAGCACAACTTAAAAGTGTATATTTGCTCCAAAATTCCGTGTTGATTTACATGTCTCTGTGGTTATTAGTTAGGCTGGAGGTCCAAGTGCACAGAACAGTTTCTGCCTTGGACATCTTGTAGCATAAAATAAAAGATACAGGAATAAAGTAAATAAGAAACAGAATAGAAGATACTTTATCCGTTATTAACTATTTGCATCAACCAGAGCTTGGACAGATTTAAAAGGAAAAAAATAAGAAATAAAAGGGACACACACACACACAAAGTACTCAGTATCCAAAGCATGGAGTCTTAATGTAAAGTCCTGCAGTTTTTTCCCAGGTAGAGGCTCAAACCAACTTCAACAGTGAGATTAACCTGAGAATACTGTTTGCCTGATTTCTTCTTGCCCCAGGATATGCATTTTAGAGAAACTTTGTGGACTAGGAAGCTGTAATCATTATAATCATGTTTTTATACTAAAATGATATGAATGGGAAATAACATGATCAGGTTTCACTGTACTTAGAGAACATGGTAACTCATCAGTAGAGAAACCTATACCTGAAGACATCCACAATGAAAGGGTCATACAAAGTTAAATACAATTGCACTAGAGTCAATAGGATTTTGATGAAAAGATATTGGAGGGAAACAGTAAAGCTTTCAAAAACATCTATTTCATAATAAATACTACGTTACTTACATTTCCTGAGCTGAAACCTCTTGCTGTCTGTGCAAACATTTTTGGCCATTAATGGAAGTAAAGACACCACATGAAATATGGCAAATATCAGAATCTCAAGGATTTCATGCATAAAAATTCCATCCCAGGAAGTAGCAGCTATCATTGTTTTAGTCCCTTATTTACTGTTTCCTAACTCAAAAATACCACATTGCTATCCGGCACCTCCGAACTCTGTGTTACCATTTTCATTCTTGTTAAACATGCAGCTAGGAAGTAATCTGCTTAGCAACCGGCACAAACATATTGCACCAGAAGAAAAGAAAGTTTATTTGACAAGCGAACTTGGCCAGAAGCCATTTAAAAGACCCAAAGGCACCTCAGTCAAATGTCTGTGTATTCTGAATAAAGTATAAATTAGTAAAAGGAACAACAGGGACAGGCTAAGTCAACAGTGATTTTGGGGCATACCCATGCATGTGAGGTATTGCCTGCGCATACTGTTATTACAGCACATAGACAGAATTAATCAGAAATAGCTGGTTCCTCATGCAAAATTTTCCACTCTGTTGTCTATGTAGCTGAAACAAATAGTTTGGCCTCCTGGCTCCCTCAAGCCACTTCAGCACTGTCCCTACAGCAGCAGGGATGGGTGCTGAGCACTCTAACCAAGAAGGTACAAGGTTGCCCTGGCATGGCCAGATGCGCATGGCATGTGCCAAAGGAGATGAACTAATTTTTGCTTTAAAAAACATACCCATGGCTGTGTGAGCAATCGGATGCCCTTCGGGCATTCTGAATAAACCCAATGCAACAGAAGTGAAGGACCAGCTTTAGGCATCTTCTACAGAGATAGACAGAGGAAAAGGAGGAGAAGGGACTGATAGTATTGTTGGAGCTTCTTGCTTCACTTGAACACACAAAGACACTCCATCTTTGAGGATGTGGCCTCATATCCTTCCAAAGACATCCATGTGCAACCACAGCATAGATGTCACACTGTCCTTTCAGTCTGTGCACAAGGGGAACATTGTGAGATAGGCAAAAACATCTCCTCGGCAAGCAGGTGCTCTAGCCAAGGATGTCCCTCTGGCCCACCAGAGCATGCTGTTGAGCTCAACAAGAAATCAGATCCTGTGCATGTTTTCTCACAGATCCATGCCCAGGACCTGTAAGGACTTGGCCATTTTCTGCTGCCTGTCTTCTCAGGGAGAAGGCAGCAGAATAAAATGTGTAGGAATCCTTCACTGCAGTAGGAGGGCTGTGAGGACATCCTCTAGCTACTCTTCAGTTCAGTCACCAGCAGCATACTCTCAGTATTTTATTCACACCATGTCAGAAAACCCAAGACCATTTGTATGGCACCACTTTGGGATGTAAATGTATGAAAACTTTCCTGAGAACTGACAAGCTTCACATTCACTCTACAAAATATGGCTTAAAACTTAAAGAGTTTGGGATACCTGTGATTCAAAAATAACTCATAATGATGCAGCATACTCAGAATAAAAAGAAAAAATATATTGGATTTCATTCTAACAAAAGACCAAGATGATAATGACTCATGAACTGTCATGAAATGCGTGAAATCAGTTTAAAATCACCATTGTACCTCAAATGAAGGAAAAGCCTACTCTTTCTTCTGTACTAGAGAGAAAAATTACATTTAAAGAAACTATTGTTTGAGTACAAAACTTCCTGGCAATGTCCAGTCTGTTTCTTTGTCACGGTATCCGGTATCACTGAAAGTTTCAGCACACAGATTTTCCAGTAGCTATGATACAATTAAATGATATCTTCTAAGGGCAGAGCTCACCACTGCCGTATGCAGTGCAGGGCTGTACATCCACTGCAGAGTTTCCAGCTGAAGAACACTATTTGCTGAGGTTTCAAGCAATGCTCATTAGGACTTGCAAAGTCCTGAGTATGTTTACAGGGTTCAAAAATTATTTAGATTCATAAAAACCAAATCAACACCCGGACGTGGCAGTGCAGAGCACAATTGGGTCAATAAATCTCCAGTGTGTGGATTCTTAAGTTATTATAAGTGCATGTTTAAGAGATTAAGTGGCACTATCTTTAGGATTCAGGAGGATTTTAAGTGCTGAGATATTTATCAGGTCAAATATATATATATCTCAATTGTTTTCAGTGGATGGATTAAACTTATGCAAAATCTTTTCCTAATGTAGCTTCAGCTACAGTTCAAAATGAGGTAGTCTAACAAATGTATTTAGGACAAGGAAAAAAAATATCCTTGTGTGGAAATGGGACAAAAGGCTTTATACAGAATCCTTTGAAGAAACGCCTCCTGTGTTTTTTAATCAGCAGTGTGCTGGTACGAGCGTTGCATGTTCATAAAGCTATATTAGTATGCCCTTTCTTGCACTGGGATTCCCCTGGCAGTGGACAGGTTAAGCAACTGCTGGTATTAAATTAGCACACTGATTTCTACTGGTAAGAAAGTTCCTGTATCTTAAATTACAGATAAACTATTCCAATAGAGCCAAGAGGAAAATGAATAAATGTACTCTTATTAAAAAAAAGTAAACATGTCCAAGCAATTGCCAAGATAAGACATATACATCAGCTGAATAATGATTGGAATATTTTTAAACCAGATAGATAAGTATGTTTTTACTCAACGTAGCTGAGCTGAGCAGACTGTGTTTCAGCAAACAGCATATAGCTAAGAGGAAGGCTGAACATTTTAATGTACTCAGTACTGCACAGTAATTAAGGATAAATATATTTGCTGCAATTGCAGCTCATGCTGGGCAACTTCTCTTACAACTTCATTTTAGAGCTACTTGTATTTTTACTTTATTGGGTTGGAAAAGTAAGCTTGGCAAGGTGAATATGCCAGCTTTTCTTTTTAAAATGCTTTGGTTTTCTCCACCAGTCCATCACTAAACAAATTTACTCTGTATACAGCTTGAAGAGAACTTGGATGCTCACCTTCATTTACAGTAAGTTTTGAAGGTGACAGAGAAGAGGATAAAGCACATTTAAAAGTGTCGTGCCCTCAACCTGTGAGAGACCCCAGCTAGTAGGAGTTCAGATGGGCTAAAGCCATATCAAGAGCAGCCTGCACATAAATACAAGAGGCATTACTACACCTCCCCCTTTGCAAGAAAAAGGATCACTTCCTGGGGGCAGTCCAGATTCCTTAGTGATGCTATGAGGTACATTATATTAATGAAAGGCTTGCAGGTAGTGAGTTTGCCAAGGGAGACCAGTCTTCACAGGAACACAGGGACCGGCCAGGGAGTTGTGGTCTGAGGTCCTCTTCCTGGCTCTGCTGTTTCCCTAATGGTTAGCGTTGGACTAGTCATGTCAGCTCTGTAAAGTTTAATTTCCCTGTCTTTTGGGGGATTGGTGACTGACTTCTATTATGAAAAGTTTTACAAAGTGGGGTTTATATTGGGTCTCTATAAGTAGTCAGGTGTGGGAACCACAGACAGACAAAGTAGAAGTCCAAAGATGAGGAACAGAAAATTATCAGAGGTCTTTGGAAGTATAGCCCAGGAAAAAGCTGAAGCACTTGCATTGTTTCACTTCTGCAGAAGGGAAATGAGATGAGACATGACAACAGTCTTCAAATATGTATTATGTAGAAACAATTCTCTGCATGTGTATTGGGCAGAAACAATTTTCTGCATCCTTTGCAGCTAGAACAAGAGAAATGGGTATAAACTCCTGCAAAAGAAATATAGGTTAGACACCATTAATTATTTTTAAAAAATAAAAAAAAATGAATAAGCTTCCTAGGCAAGCTCTATCTTTTAAACACATTACGAACAACAGTAGAGAAAAGTCTGCCCCAAACCACACATGTGTAGCTGATAATGCTTCAGGACAAGGACATCTCACTGTGCTGCCGTTTTTAATGACCTTACATTTCTGATCTCTCTAAGAAAGCTTTGTGAAATGTCTTACATATATTCATTATAATTTCTTAATTGAAAAAGTATCTGTTATCAAATATGGACCTTTCGTGCTGCATTCTGTCTATATAGACTTTTACTTGTGCAGCAGAATATAATACACATTACTACTGCTTTTCTAGTTCCATTTTTTGTGGTGGATATGAAAGTGCCTTTAATGTCTAACCTCGCTTTTTTTCTATTCTTTGATTAGCTTGTTCTAATTTCCCAGCAGTTTACATGACACAGTTCTCTCTCTTTTCTACCCAGTGTTAACAGGGAGACAGCTCAGCTGCTGGTTCTGTTAGAAAGTCACCCATGGGACTAACTGGGCTCCAAGAAACTGCTTCATAAATTTGAATACTTTGATATGATAAATGCCAAAGCCAGCTTTACAGAGATGAAGGTCTCTATATACGTCACTTCCATGCAAGTTTTCTCTCAACTCAGGAAGTCTGGAGGGGACATGGTTGCGTCACACAAAGGCACAAATGTTCCTAAAACTTTCTCCAAGCAAGGAGAGTTCTGCCGCAAAGTGGTTAAATGTGACATCTGTGTCAAAAGACTTCAAACACAATCCTGAAGCATTATCATGCTCCCTCTGACATCACTTATGGTAAACATCTCTTCCAGAATATTCTTCCCACAGCTGGTAGCCATTTTCCCTGATGTGCTCCCAGGAAGCTCATCTCTGGATCTCTCTGGAACAGAGTAGGTCCAGAGGGGTGGAGGCACCCGGGCTTCAAATATCCCACATAAAACTTCCAGTATGCTCTGAGATGGCTCATGTGAGAAATGTGGCACATTTACATGTTCCTCACTTCTCCTTTCCACAAGGCAGTGGTAACAACACTTGCCTGCCTCCCAAAAGTTTTCTGAAAGAAAACCAGTTGATGTACACAATATTCACCAACACCTTTCAGTAGAAACTTCCTTAAAAGTAAGAATACATTAATCTACACTTAGATCCAATAAATTGACTGAACAAGTTTGTCCACTGCAAATAAAGCCATATTATGTGACAGATCAGGCAAGGATGGAACCTGTCACCCACTGCATTATTCCAGACAGAAATAAAATGCAGAGCAATTTCTACAGAATCAGTAGAGCTGTCACTAACAACATAACATGGAGAAGCTCACCATACTTCAGGTAGCTGGAGCTCTTTATGCTGCTGTAAATAAGTTACCCTTCAAGTGGCTACTAATCTGTTGGGGGGGTTCTTGTTTTTTGTTTGTTTGTTTGTTGGTATTTCATTTGTTTGTTTTCTGTTTTGTTGTTGTTTTTTAAACAGAAGTGAGATATTTGTAAATGTAGGTTGTTTATTATCTGCTATTGTTAGGGTTCCCACTCCCAACTCCTCTGAATGATATGGATTCCCAGCTGGTGCTGCAGTGCGGTCTGCTGGAGACCTCTCCTTCTAAGGTATATGGCACTGAGCAGTCCCCATGAAGCCAATTAAAGAAATTATTCATATTAATATGAGTGCAAGTGATCCTTAGGCCCTTAATTACTCCCTGTACTTTTACTGTTTAATTTCTATGCACCACTTTAAGATCTTGGAGAGTCCACTTGGAAACTTTGTGCTACAAACCAACACGACTCATGAACAGCTTATGACTCCTGATGAGGGGTAAGTGCCAGGGCCAACCCCAGCTAAGCTATCACTTCCCATCTCTCAGTGTGTGCAGATTGCTCTGAAACTTTTCAGACACTTTTATCCATTTCCTTTGAATCACTACCAGAAAAATTGTTAAATATCCAGCACAATACTACCAAGATAGAAGGCAAGTGTAAAACCTAAAGTCCACCAGTCCTTACTAGGTGAACAGTGATTTATATAAGGTGACTCATTACTGTATCTTTGCTAAGATGTTGCCAGACTTCAATAGTTCAAAATCTGCTAAGCAGAATTTAGATTGCTGAGCAATAAAAGTTCGATGTCAACTGTGCCTTATTTATTCCAAGGTCTGCAAGCCAATGCTAAAGAGAAGTTAAATCTAAGTAAATTTATTCTAAGCATAACCAAAATCCGTAAATAACGTATCACTTGATATGCAGGAATACACAGTACATACCACAGGACATAAAGCACACTAAGTCCTGTGCCAGTCTAGCTTTTGGGGGTTATTTTACTGCACTATATTTCTAGAACTCAGCTCTCACTCTCTAGGCACATTTGTATTAATATTATCAAGCCCAATACCAAGCCAAGGACAGGGATCAAGAAAGTCAAGAGTGTTCAGTTCACAGCTACACTCCTGCTTGCAGCAGGACTCCAACTTCAGAGTGCTTCAGCCACACAAGATCAAACACAGAAGACACCAGCAGCTGGTGAGCACAGCCCCTCGCCCCCGGCAGTCACAGGCAGAGGAAGCACATTGGTGGCATCATCACCTTGTTAGCCACAGGCAGAATTTATGCATGCTCAGAGACTGCAGGGCTCATTTGATTGAGCAAGTTATCCACCTCGATTGGTCTGTTCAGCCCTAACTGCCAATGGAAGATATTAGCACACCTAGCTTGGTTCCAAGACAAACCAGGGCAGTATTTCAAGCAGTGGGAGGTCCTTGAGATAGAGAAGGAAGCTGCAAAAAGTTCAGAAGGTCAAGTCTGGAGGAAGCCCCTGACATCTTTACAATCCGCTTGGCAGAAAACATTTAAACTCCAGTGGAGCTTCCTTCCCCCCAAAAAACTTCCTTTAAAAATACCTTTACAATGAGTTAAACTTCCAAGCAAGTATGAAGTACTTTCCCGGAAGCATTATTGAAACCAATTACATATACATTTCATTCACAGAATCACAGAATGTTAGGGATTGGATCTTGAAAGACCATCTAGTCCAATCCCCCCGCTGGAGTAGGATAACCTTGATCAAGTTGCACAGGAACTTGTCCAGGCGGGTTTTAAATGCCTCCAGAGAAGGAGACTCCACAACCTGCCCTGGGCTGTCTGTTCCAAGGCTCTGTCACCCTCACCGTAAAGAAGTTTTTTCTCATATTTATGTGGAACCTCTTGTGTTCTAGCTTAAACTTGTTGCCCCTTGTCCTATCATTGGGTGCCATCGAGAAGAGTCTGACTCCATCCTCCTGACACTCGCCCTTTACGTATTTATAAACATGAATGAGGTCACCCATCAGTCTCCTTTTCTCCAAGCTAAAGAGATCCAGCTCTCTCAGCCTTTCATTAGTTAATAACAAACTGTAAATGAGCAGGGTGAAGCTTGTTGCCTGCTGCAGTGGAGGCAAACGTTAACACAGTTCTTATTGAGCTAAATAAGAATCCTGCCAGACTTCCAAATCACATGTATCGTCAGGAGCGTGCATCATGCCATGCAAGTGATGGAGAGCACCAGTAAGACAGGGAGTCCCTTGTCTAAAGGCAAAAGACAAATAAGCAAAACAGAGATAGTATACAGGCATTCTGGAATGAAACATTAATTAAATGGCCACATTTGAAAACTGTTTAAATAGGGAAAATAGCCTATTCTAACAGGATGACTGCTCCAAATATATGGCCATATGGGAAGGGGAAAAGTCATAAATCAATGACTGCAGAGATCAGAGGATCACTGTAGATGATCCCAGGGAAAAAGCAGGTGAAGGAGAGGCTCTGTGCAGGCAGGTATCAGGATATGAGAAGCACTAGTGCCTATATCATTTTTCTGCTACAGAAATATTTCTCACGTGGAAACAATAATAGCAGTTGGGAAACCATCACTTCCATCAATAATGATTAAATTTCTATAGCCCAAATTAGAAATGTGTAAATACAAATGAGAGGTATTTACCCTCTACTACCACATGGCTTCTGCCATGTCAAGCTGCTAAAGAAAATTGTACTCCCATGGGCTAAGGACCTGTGATGTTTCATTCTCATCCTCATCAGGGTTGGACATGACCTTGCTGCATTGCTTCACCTCTGCCCAGGTGGTGATGGAGGAGTACTTCCCACAACCTATGGCTAAGGGCAGAAACTGGCTTATGACAGCTAGTGAGATACCACTTAAGGAAAAGTTTGCCATCTATACAAATCAATTTTAAAAAACCGACGAACACCACATCAAAATGACGCTCTGTGAAAAAGCCATTCTGGTTAAAAATGTAACAATCTTCAATGTTTCTGAGTAGTTTTACTAGAGGTTTTTTTTAACATATCTGGCATGCCCTAAAGTGGGGAATAGCAAATTAATCCTAGCTGCAAATTGTTCAGCCTGACAGTGCATAGTTTAATCTTCCAACTGTGACTGATAGCAAGTTTATATCATTTAGCGAGCTGCTCAGGGGCTTTGTTCAATTCATCAGATTTTTTTTATCTGCAGATACTTTTGATTTGCACAACAGGTAGATGACAGTTCAGGAATGCACACATTCCTCTAAGCTTTCCACCAGCACAACGGAGCTCCCGAGCAGGACCGCTGGCAAGCCATGCATAATTCAGTACGTTTCTTAGAGCAACTCTAACTTTGCCAAAGGAGCACGACTGACTTGGGCACATAAGAGAGAGTTTCTTAGCATCAGCTTTTTTCTTTCACATTTTCAGGCATCTTACTTTCTGGTTTAAGCTTTTCTTAAAGTACTTCTTAGGCATTTTTAGAACATACTAACTATTTATGCATTTGGAAGGCATACAGAGACCATGACGCTACCTCTTATTCCTCTTACTTTCCCACACAGCTTGACAGTGTACAGGCCTGTTCTGTATCTAAATTTACAAGCTGTGACAAGTGATAAATATCCTAAGTCTAAAAAGCTATTGTGTACCTCTGAGACAATTAAAATTCCTTAGATACCTAGATGCAGTACATAATACATTTAGTCAACATTAGAACATGTCAGAGAGGGAATATTTTATCCCAGGACACATCCAAATGTCTAAAAATAGGCCTTTAGTTTTAATAAAAGTATTGTAATAATGTTCACTGGGAAATCCCCTTTCCTCAAATTACAAAAGTAATATTAATTCCTAGATCACCTCATGCTGTGCAGTAATAACTGAGCAGAAGAGTTTATAAGAAGTGCCAAATAAATTACATATATGCATATATTTTTAGGAGCAAAATACTGGTCAAAAGTGATGCAATTTTAATTCTTCTATCTAACCCAAGAAAGTTATACCACACACTTCAGGACACACTGAGCTCGGGCCTGCCCTAATCCATACTGTTTAGCAGTAGCAGAGTATATAAGAGTTTCCCAGGATCATAAGATATTTTGATCAAGACATAACATTTAATTCAAAACATAAGATTCCTCACTCAGTTTTGCTTAGTTTTCTCTGGAGGTTGTACATACCTTTCCCAGAATGACTGTCAGGAGCACAGGATAACTGTCACGTGTGATAGAAAGAAAGATAACCACTGACTAAATATAAATATTAAGCTATTAAAGCACTTGAAATGTGCACTATTTTTGAGATGCAACACAGTGGTAAGAAACAACTTATTCCTTCATTTACTGTATTCCTTCTCTACTTTTAATGCTAAGGTAGAAGGGTGTTCCCCCATTTTTCTTTGCCAGTTAGAAGCTATTTTCTTTCTTTGTGGTAGTTTAATTCAGGAATATCACAGAATTTGTCTTCTTTGAGAAGGTTGCTTTAAAAAAGAGAATAGAAAGAGAAGACTGACATCATGTTCCGCTGGAGAAAGGTTCACAACATGCAAGAACTAACTAATCTGGACTGGTTTTGTGTCACCAAGGTTCACTGTGCAGAGCCAGTGATGATAGTGGTTGCTAGTATGCTCGCTAGCTGCTGATAGTGGTATCATTAATGTCTAGGGTGCCAATAGCCTACAGCTTGTGATAACTCCCACCTGAGAGGAAAATACTGTTCAACTGTTTCCACTTTAATCAGCTTACTGTTCTTGGTTGGAGGGTCTCACTTTGTCATTTTTCTGTCAGTGTTGGTTTAACTTCTTTCAGACCCCAGTCAGCTTTCTTCTAGCATTTAAACTAACTTTGGAAATCCCAAATCGAAAGCCTGTGGTCTTGCACCTGTCACAAGACAAAGAATCACAACACTCTGAGCTGTTTGCAGCATCACATAATCTTGCTCAGGCCTCTAGAGATTGTCAAGTAGCAAGACGTAAGGAAAGGCTGTTTAAGCTGCAAATTTTAAGTTCCTGGGACACAACTAACAGACTTGTGGCAGTACTGAAAGCTGCAAAAGATGCCATTTCTTCTTTTTACTTCAGATATTCTCAAGAGCACCTGGAAGACTTACAAAAA